>CM076583.1:1151565113-1151765999 GCA_034641835.2 Pinus albicaulis
GGAATCTGCATTACATTGGCTGCAGTTACGTTGGATCCCAACATGTTACTGGTATCCCCTGCAATATCTAGGCCCTTGAACATGAAGTCATTTGCAGTAACCATGCTTGCATCTCTACACGGTAACCCGTTCACATTAACTGCAATCATGAAATTCAAATATACATGATCAGATTATAGTATTCACATCGCATGAATTAACGAAACCACAACAACATACATATATATTATATGATTTGCAAACACATGATCACCTCAAACTCAAAGTCTAATTATTACATACCTCCACTGGTGGTGTCAGCCACGCAAATGTCTTGTAAAGGATCTGCATCACCTGCACGCACAATAACAATATTATGCGCCACTAGTACTACAAGCGCTAGAGCTAGAAAGGATTTCATGGTACTGGACTGCAGCTAACTCAGGCAATTCAATTCTTCGATTCGAGTAGAGTAGATGCTCCCTCTGATCTGATCCTTAGATGATAGATGGAGTTTGATGAAATATGAAGAGCATTCTTCCTTTTTATAACGACAACGCCAAGAACTTGAATTTGCTTGATGGACTCCGTCTTGTAGTTGTTAGTTGTTGGACGCGGTTGTGTGTGTGTGTTTCGAAATTAAAATTGAGAGAGACGCAGTCATAGTCATAGTCATTGTCAATCCCAATCCCGTCTGCCACATATGACGGCGTCCTCATTGATTGCGTCTCAACCAAGATTGGTTGAAGGGATATGTTTTAGATTTAAATCTCTCAACAAAGCTGTCAACAATTTCAATTTCGTGACTTGGTCACTCTGTCTACTCGTTCGTTTCTGTTTTTCTTTCATTTGTTAAACATAAAAGAATAGTATTGCACAACACCACCACAACAACAACAGTAACAGTGTGAGGGCACCTTTTCCATTTTATTTGTTAAACAGAATAGAATAGTATTGTACAACACCACCACAACAACAACAGTAACGGTGTGAGCGCACAAATATTTCTTTTAAATAAATAAATTATATATGTAAACACTGCACTAAGTCGTCCACAATGGAAAAATATATATATATTTATCCATAACATTATTATTATTATTTATTTATCTAGTGTGTGCACTAAACAATCTCCATCTTCCCATGTCCAAACATAACATATATCGCTATGAGTATTATTTCCATTGTGTTAACGGTCTTCGCTATGAGGATTATTTCCGATGTGTTAACGGTCTGCAAAGTCAAACTTTGTTCAATAAGATGAAACAACCACTCTTTACTCAAATTACCCTAATCCTTACTTTAAAAAACAACTCCATTTCATTTCACAGTGGTTTCAGGTCTTGTGGTTTGTTGGAATTAATTTCCAACTGCCCGCATAACCGGACAGCAGAGTGCAGGCGGCAAGACAGTCCGCGGGGGTTGATGAAAGTTTGTGGGCAGATGAATGAACCCCCTCGGAATTGTTGCTGACGTCATCAGCAGCTGGGGGCCCACATATATTATACGGCCCATATGTTATATGTTTTATAATGATCGCCGGTTAAAATGTTTATTACGGCATTTGTTATAAAACATAGTTGGTTTTAAATGTTTTATTTGTTATTTGTTTTATTTTTAATATATGTGAATTATATATTAAAAGGCTCGTGAGGCATGTATGTTTTATTTTTATTACACAGCAGTGTATGTAAAAAGATAAAAAGACAGAAATGTAATTTGGAATTACACAGCAGAATTGTTAAATACACAGAACAATGAATGTGCACATCAGTGCGGGAAGGAGAAAATATCACAGAGCCACCGTGCAATTTGCCATCAATGCATAATAGAGCGGTGCTGAAAGAAGTTATTGAAGCCATTAAGATTGTCAAGCGGTGATAATTTAGTGGTTGAGTAAATTTATGACTCAGATATTTCTGTTTTGTTATATGCAGAAACAGAGTCATTTGTTATGTAATGTTTTTTGATACACAACAGCGTATTTTAAAATAGAGATAGAGAATAATTTTTATGCACAGCAGAGTGCATTTTTTTAAAAGACAGAGAGCTGTAATTTTTTTATTACACACAGCAGAGTGTTTTAGAAAAATACATAGTATACACAGCAGTGTTTATTTTTAGTGAGACAGAGTGTTTTTACACAGACAGTGAGTTTTATTTGTGCACTGTGACAGCAGCAGTCACAATTGTAAATCCCTCTTTTGAGGAAGAATTGTAACAACAATTTTATTAATAGAATTTTTTTTATGTGAAACTCTGTCACTATGAAAGAAATTCTGAATATTTCTCTGTGTTAAGGAAAGGGATTTTTATTTTTTTGGAATTCTGAAAATTCCAACATGGTATCAGAGCCAATCCAGGCTATTTGAAGGTCAAATAAGCTGAAGGAAAGGAGTTCTTCATTGCAGAAGCCTCTCCAGCAGTGTGAAGGTTCAGACAAGAAGAATTCGAAGGTATTTCTCTATATAGTTTTGTGTTACTATTGCAGTACAGTTGATTAGTTTTAAACACACAGTCAAGTGTTTTTGAGATCATAGTTAAGAGTGCAGAATGGCTGGAGCCAGCACAGGTATGAGTTTGGGAAATATCCATCTCCCACAATTCAATGGAAAAAATTATGACTACTGGTCAATAACTATGAAAGCTTTATTTACCTCACAAGAGTTATGGGAATTAGTTGAGGATGGCTTTGAAGAGCCAGCAAATGAAGTAGAGGTTCTTCTTTTAACTCAGGCAGAAAGGGAGTCATTGAAGAACAATAAGAAGAAAGATGCCAAGGCTCTTTTCTTCTTGTATCAAGCAGTGCATGAGAGTGTGTTTCCAAGGATAGCAGCAGCCAAGAAATCCAGTGAAGCATGGGAAACTCTCAAGACAACTTATCAGGGAATGGAGAAAGTGAAGACAACAAAACTTCAGTTGCTGAGGAGAGATTTTGAGACTCTCTCTATGAAGGAGTCAGAGAATATTGACTCATTCTTCACTCATGTGATTGGAATGGTCACACAAATCAGATCTCATGGAGAGACTCTTGAAGACAAGAGGATTGTTGAAAAACTCTTGAGAATTTTACCCTCAAGATTCGATGTGATTGTCACCACCATAGAAGAGACAAGGGATCTCACAAAGTTTTCAGTGGATGAACTTCATGCATCACTGATGACCCATGAACAGAGATTGGGTAGGAGTGAAAACTCATCTCTTGAACATGCTTTTAAGTCCCAGATGTCTTTCAGAAGAGGAAGAGGGCAAGGCAAAGGAAGAGGAAGAGGCAGAAGCCAAAACAGAGGTGGAAGGAACAGTCCAGCAAATGCTCAAGGAAGGGGCAGCAATCCAAATCAGCATCAAGGCCAAGGCAACAGCCAGCAGAATGGTCAGCAGAATGCTCAAGGACAAAGGTATGATAAATCCAATGTCCAATGTTATAATTGTAAGAAATATGGTCATTATGCTAATGAATGTAGAAAGAAGAAGCAGAATGATATGAGAAGTGAAACTAGTGCAAATTTCACAAAAGAAAATAGCAGCCAAAGTAATTTTTTTTTAGCTTGTAATATGGCTAAAGAAAAGAGTGAAGACTTATGGTTTCTAGACTCCGGTTGTAGTAACCATATGACAGGAAACTTAGCAATGTTTTCTATGTTAGATGAAAGTGTGCAGTCACAAGTCACACTAGGAACTGATAGCAAAGTTTTTGTTATGGGAAAAGGAGATGTAAATGTTTTGACAAGATTAGGTGCAAAGAAAACCATAGCAGATGTTTATTATGTTCCAGGAATGAAGTGTAACCTCTTAAGTGTTGGACAGCTTGTCCATAAGGGGTATAATGTGTTCTTTGATAATGATGTTTGTACCATCATGGATAAGCCACCCAGCAAACAGTGTATGCTTTGATGAAGATGACAGGGAACGGATGTTCCCTCTCGGAATGAGAGACGGAGACTTGAAGAATGGTGAAGAGAAAGCAACGGTTACATGAGAGACTTGCAAAGAAAACAAAAGATTATAGTTGGTTATGGCACTTGAGATTTGGACATCTCAGCTTTGGAGGTGCTTAATTTGTTGAACGAGAGAAGAGAATGGTAAGTGGTTTGCATTGATGAAGCGTACGGCCTTTGTGAAGGTTGTATTCTTGAGAAACAACACAGAGAAAGTTTTCCTTCCGGGAAAAGCATAAGGGCAAAAGCACCCTTAGAGATTGTCCACTCAGATGTATGTGGACCGATGCAAACTCCATCACTTGCTAACAACCACTATATCTTAACATTCATAGATGATTTTACAAGAAAAACTTGGGTTTACTTTTTGAAAAACAAAAGTGAAGTGTTTGAAAAATTCCGCAATTTCAAAGCACTTGTTGAGAATCAGAGTGGGCTGCATATCAAGGTCTTAAGGACTGATAGAGGAGGTGAGTATATATCTAAATATTTTCTACGGTTTTGTAGAGAAAATGGTATTCATAAACAATTTACAACTAGATATACACCGCAGCAAAATGGAGTGGCCGAAAGGAAGAACCGAACCATAATGGACATGGCGAGGAGTATGCTTAAGGCAAAGCATTTGCCTAATGATTATTGGGCTGAAGCTGTACATTGTGCAGCGTATATTTTGAACAGGTGCCCTACAAAAGCGGTTATGAACAAAGTGCCGGAAGAGGCATGGAGTGGCGCAAAGCAAAGTGTCACACATATGAAGGTTTTCGGATGTGTGGCTTATGCACACATTCCGGATCAGCTAAGAAAGAAGTTGGACAGCAAGGGGGAGAAATGTATTTTCATTGGATACAGTGAGGAATCCAAGGCATACAGGTTATATAACCCATCCAGCAAGAAGTTTCTTGTGAGCAGGGATGTTCAGTTCATTGAAGAGGAAGTTTGGGATGGAAGCATAGAGAAAACAGTGAATGTTAAACACTGTTTATCTCATGATGAGAATGATGATGAGTTGGCTGAAATACACCCCCAAACAGCAACACCAACACCGCAAAGCACACCCTTGAGGAGAAATGAAAGTGCTTCTCCAAGCACACCACAAGGAGGAAATTCAAGTGCTTCTTCAAGTACTTGTACACCTACTGAAAGAGGTAAGAAATTCAGAAGTTTGAAAGAAATTTATGAACAAGATATAGCTAACGAAGGTATCAATTCTTTGTTTGCTTTATATTGTCATGTTGATGATCCTGTTCATTTCGAAGAAGCTATCAAGGATAGGAAATGGATAGAAGCTATGGATGAGGAAATAAATGCCATAGAGAGGAACAAAACTTGGGATTTGGTTGAACTCCCAAAAGGTAAAGATGTCATTGGTGTTAAATGGGTCTACAAGACCAAGAGTAATGCTGAAGGCAAGATGGAGAGACACAAGGCAAGGCTTGTTGTCAAAGGCTATAAGCAGAAGCATGGCATAGATTATGAGGAAACTTTCGCACCGGTTGCAAGAATGGAAACCGTGAGAGCAGTGTTGTCCATAGCAGCACAAAACAAGTGGAAAGTTTACCAAATGGACGTGAAGTCGGCATTCCTGAATGGAGTGTTAATGGAAGAGGTTTACATTGATCAACCTCTCGGCTATGAGAAGAAAGGCGAAGAGCACAAAGTATGCAAGTTGAAGAAGGCTCTTTATGGGCTGAAGCAAGCGCCAAGAGTGTGGTACAGTAGAATAGATTCATATCTACTGGAAAATGGTTTTGAGAAGTGTGAGGGAGAACCCACCCTCTACATCAAAGAACAAGATGGTAAAATTTTTATTGTAGTCTTGTATGTTGATGATGTTATTTTTACAGGTAATGATGATTGCCTTATTGAACATTTTAAAACAGTCATGAAAAATGAATTTGAAATGACTGATATGGGTTTGCTGAGATACTTCTTGGGAATAGAAGTAGAACAAGATGAAAATGGGATTTTTATCTCACAGGCAAAGTATGTTAATGAAGTTCTTGAAAGATTTAACATGCAGGAATGCAAAGCAGCGATCACTCCCACGGTGATGGGATTAAAGCTCAGCAGAGAGGACAGCAGCAAGGATTTTGATCCTAGTTTATACAAGAGCATAGTTGGCAGCCTCATGTATTTGACTGCAACTAGGCCGGACATAATGCATGCTGTTAGTTTGATTTCCAAGTTCATGGAAAAGCCAAAGGATGCACATTGGCAAGCAGCAAAAAGGATTTTGAGGTATGTTAAAGGTACTAAAAGGTTTGGTATTTTTTATACTACTTCAGAATGTTTAGATTTAGTTGGATACACAGACAGTGATTGGGCTGGAAGTGTAGATGATCGGAAGAGCACTTCCGGTTATGTTTTTCATATGGGTTCAGGAGCCATTTCATGGGCTTCTAAGAAACAACCCATTGTAGCATTGTCTACAGCAGAAGCAGAATATGTGGCAGCTACAACATCAGCGTGTCAAGTAGTTTGGATGAGAAAAATGTTGAGAAGCTTATGTCAAGAACAGGTAAAAGGGACAGTGATATTTTGTGACAATAGTTCAACTATTGCATTGTCTAAAAATTTTGTTTTTCATAAAAGGACAAAACACATTGACACCAAATTTCATTTCATACGGGCATTGGTTAGCAATGGCGAGATTGTTTTGCAGCATTGCAGAACAGAGGATCAATTAGCAAACATCCTCACAAAGCCACTTCAGCAGAAAGGATTTGAACATTTCAGAAAATGCATGGGTATGCAAGAAAACCCAGCAGTTGAAATTAAGGGGGAGTGTTGGAATTAATTTCCAACTGCCCGCATAACCGGACAGCAGAGTGCAGGTGGCAAAACAGTCCGCGGGGGTCGATGAAAGTTTGTGGGCAGAGGAATGAACCCCCTCAGAATTGTTGCTGACGTCATCAGCAGCTGGGGGCCCACATATATTATACGGCCCATATGTTATATGTTTTATAATGATCGCCGGTTAAAATGTTTATCACGACATTTGTTATAAAACATAGTTGGTTTTAAATGTTTTATTTGTTATTTGTTTTATTTTTAATATATGTGAATTATATATTAAAAGGCCCGTGAGGCATGTATGTTTTATTTTTATTACACAACAGTGTATGTAAAAAGATAAAAAGACAGAAATGTAATTTGGAATTACACAGCAGAATTGTTAAATACACAGAATAGTGAATGTGCACAACAGTGCGGGAAGGAGAAAATATCACAGAGCCACCGTGCAATTTGCCATCAATGCATAATAGAGCGGTGCTGACAGAAGTTATTGAAGCCATTAAGATTGTCAAGCGGTGATAATTTAGTGGTTGAGTAAATTTATGACTCAGATATTTCTGTTTTTTTATATGCAGAAACAGAGTCATTTGTTATGTAATGTTTTTTGATACACAACAGCGTATTTTAAAACAAAGACATAGAATAATTTTTATGCACAGCAGAGTGCATTTTTTTAAAAGACAGAGAGCTGTAATTTTTTTATTACACACAGCAGAGTGTTTTAGAAAAATATAGAGTATACACAGCAGTGTTTATTTTTAGTGAGACAGAGTGTGTTTTTACACAGACAGTGAGTTTTATTTGTGCACTGTGACAGCAGCAGTCACAATTGTAAATCCCTCTTTTGAGGAAGAATTGTAACAACAATTTTATTAATAGAATTTTTTTTATGTGAAACTCTGTCACTGTGGAATAAATTCTGAATATTTCTCTGTGTTAAGGAAAGGGATTTTTATTGTTTTGGAATTCTGAAAATTCCAACATGGTTTCCATGGATATTTTGTCAATCTTTAAATATTGTTTCGGTGTTAAAAAATATTTTGTACATCTTTAAATATTAATATTGTTTCAGTGTTAAAAAATATTTTGCAAATTTATCTTTGCTATTCATGTTTTACTTTAATTTTATTTGTTTTGGAGTTAATTTATAAAATTTAAATTAATAATTTTGTGATAAAATATGTGTGTTACACAATAAATTTGATTTAAAACAATATCAAATAAACATATATTCAAATATGTATTATTTTACTTTTAATAATTTCCAATGAAAAAAAAATAAAAATCTATTAGTCTTTTACATTCTCAATTCTGTTGCATTATTTAAAAATGTCCTCTCATCATGCATTGAATTTGAAAATTATATAGAATTAAAATTATTTCAAGCTTAAGAACAACCATCGTTTATAAAAATCTAAAACTAACAAAAATGAATGCAATGTAGATGTCTACTTAGTAATATTATATAGTCAAAGTATATAATGATGATGATTAACACCCACCAAGACCTATATGGTCCATGGAACCTTTAGAAGATAAAAGACTCCCAGGAATTCTTTTACATTTTATTTTTATGCTCAAAAAGCATTATCGGAAGCGTAGATTTTCATAACTTCAAAGGTGATGAAGACTCGTAGAGTGACACATATTTTGAAAATTAACTCAAAGGTGAGTGGAAAGCGAATGCTTTTTCCACCTTCAATGCTCTTATTGTTGTAAAGGTGACAAAATCACTCTACATATTTTGAAAATTAAGTCAAAGGTGAGTGGAAGATGCACAGTTCAAGCGAACGCTTTTTCCACCTTCAATGCTCTTATTGTTGTAAAGGTGACAAAATATTTCATCTCCTCGCATTTTCATAATTGACCAACACCCTATCTCACTAGGAAGCTTAAGAGAATTTGTTCATATTTTAGCAATGTTTATATTTCATCTCCTCGTGTTTTCATAATTGACCAACACCCTATCTCACTATGAAGCTTATGAAAATTTGTTCATATTTTAGCAATGTTTATATTTCATCCCCTCATGTTTTCATAATCGACCAACGCCCTATCTCGCTATGAAGCTTATGGGAATTTGTTCATATTTTATCAATGTTTATATTTCATCCCCTCATGTTTTCATAATTGACCAACACCCTATATCACTATGAGACTTATGAGAATTTTTTCATATTTTAGAAATGTTTATATGTCATCCCCTCGTGTTTTCATAATTGACCAGCATCCCCTCGTGTTTTCATCATTGACCAACACCCTATCTAACTATGAAGCTTATGAGAATTTGTTCATATTTTAGCAATGTTTATTTACTTCTTAAATTAGTCAAAAAGAGAGATGCTTTTCAACACAATAATTTACTCCTCACTATAACATCTTATAAATTGCACTTTCACATTGTTTAAGACTTTGAAAATTGCATGGAATGGGATACATTGTTTGTTATTTAACATTTCCCCTCCTCGCCTATATAAGAATATGATCTAATTGAAAGAGAGGCACATTGAAAATGCAACAAACATTGAATGAATGAGAGGAATCCAAAGAAGATATTTGATATCAGCTTGCATTACAATAACATATATGTCTATGTTGTAGATATTGCAATTGGCTATACAATCAAAATACTTCTTATTCATGGATGTGATTATGTGAACCATCATCCAAAAATTATGCTTAATAACTTGTCATTATTACATAAGGAAGCTTTATAATCTAACACCCTCTCTAAATACTTACACTACTAAAAAGGAAACTCACACACATTAAAACAATTAAAAATAGAACCGTGCGTTCTCCAAAGGCTTTGTCTTTGAAAGCAATGCTTGGTTTGGTAAGACTCCGTTAAGTTGCTCCCTATTCCACAGAACTGTATTGTCTCATAGTCATGATCCACGTTTCCCAACATCATTGGACATCATTATCAGGTGAAATTCCTCGTAACCCTCATAAAACGGTATAGTCTCCTCGATATTATCCAAGTTTCCCACCATCATTGGACATCATTAGGATGTGAAATTTCTCACAACCCTCACCAAACTTCTAGACCCTGCAAAACTTAAACGATTGGACAACAATACCCATATGCATGACTCATAACCCCAGTGAGCTCTAGATTATATAATCCACTAGCATCCTAACCTATTAAACAGTTATATATCTTCCCCTAAATCCATCCCTATCTCCAAAGTGTGGGCCCTTCAATTTTTTATAATTGTGTTTTTTACATATCTATATTTGGTCATCCGTCTTCAACTTCTTTGAGTTGCTCGAGTCAACCAATGACTCTCATCAAATGAAGCCAATAAAATTTACTATCAATAAATACATCTAAAATCCAATTTAGTGACAGTTACATTCATTTGAGATTTAAAATTGGAATCTCTTGGTTCTGACACATAAGCTCATCGAAATAGTGTACATGGGCGAATTTGCAAGTCTAATATCTCCTTGATCCGTATTTATGCAGAAACGCAATAAAATACAGAAATAGACATAACCATAGAGACGCAGCAGAAATAATGCTTCCTTTTATTAAAATCGAATGATTGAAATATTCTTACAGACATAATGTAAATGAACAGCTAGGGCTCTGGTGGGCTTATCTCTGAGAAGAGATGTGGTGTCTATGTGCCTCTGAACTGTGTTACAAAACAAATGATTGAAACATGCTTAGAAGAATAATAGAAATGAGGGGGCGAGGGCACTTGTAGCATATCCTTGAGAAGATATGTGACAGCTATAGGCCTCTCCACTATGTTACAATGAGGCTCGAAGGCCTATTTATTGTTGAGAAACAATGTAGAACCCGAAACATCCAAAAACCTAACCCTAGGAGATGAAGCACCAAAAATGTGGGCCCCGTTTGAGTAAATTGGTGTTTCAACTTCTCGGGGTCGTAACTTTTGCATACTATCTCTGTTTGACGGACATGATACATCATTAGAAAGATCTATTTGACTACAACTACTAATCGCGAAAATCTATTTCGGTATGAAATCATGTTTGCGGAGGCGCGATGCCCAAAAAATGTCGTTTAGGGCCTCAAAACGGCTCCAGAAGTTCACGACCCAAAAAACTACTAAAAATAGTAAGTTGTGTTGCAACTTAAAAATAGAAAGAACTGATGGTGGGGGTTCAAATGGAATAGGTGGGTGGCCACCAATATCCACCTGGATCATCAAGGCCCCAAAACGGCTCCGGGAGTGTAGGACTTGAAAACCTGCTAAAAATAGTAAGCTGCTGGAAGTGAAGAAATGAAAGAGTTGATAGCGTGGGTCCAAATGGAATAGGTGGGTGGCCACGATATCGACCTGGATCATTCCTCCCTCCTTGGGAAGCAATGGTCCCCATTGCGTTAAGTTCCTCCATGGGGGGGCAAATTCTGCTGAACTTGCTATTGGATTTGTCCAAGATGTCACAGATCTGTTGATAGACGTGCTGGATGTAGATGTGCCACCAGTGGGCAGTCGTTGAAGGATCTGGGAAAATTTATCCATCATCACGTTCCTTTGTTTCTCGAGGGCCTCCCCGAGCAAGATTTTGATAGGATCTCCTACTCCATCATCTTTCTTTCCTTCCGCCATGGGGGGTTGTCGGGGTTTGCGAGGCTAATCTTGCATGGGTGCAACCAGATCAAGCCCAAAATCCTTATACCATGACCGCGTTGGGGTTATAAAAACAAAAACAAAGAAAGAGCAGACCCGCTCTGATACCACTAATCCGGATTTATGCAGGAATGCAATAAAATACAGAAATAGACATAAACACAGAGATACAGAGGAAATAATGCTTCCTTTTATTAAAATCAAATGACTAAAATATGCTTACAGACATAACGTAAATAAACATATAGGGCACTGGTAGGCTTATCTCTAAGAATATATGTGGCGGCTACATGCCTCGAAACTCTGTTACAAAACAAATGACTGAAACATGCTTACAAGAATAATAGAAATGAGCGGGCGAGGGCAATGGTAGCATATCCCTGAGAAGATATGTGATGGCTACAGGCCTCTCCACTGTGTTACAATGAGGCTCGAAGGCCTAATTATTGCTGAGAAACAATGTAAAACCAAAAATGTCCAAAAACCTAACCCTAGGAGATGAAGTGCCAAAACTGTGGGCTGCGTTTGAGTAAATTTGTGTTTCAACTTCTCGGGGTCGTAACTTTGGCATACTATCTCTGTTTGACACACATGATACATCGTTAGAAAGATCTATCCAAGGACTACAACTGCTGACTGTGTATCTCCATTATAAAATGGAATCATATTCGTCGTAGTTTAGGGCCTCAAAATGGCTCCGGAAGTTCAGGACCCGAAAAACTACTAAAAATAGTAAGTTGTGTTGCAACTTAAAAATAGAAAGAATTGATGGTGGGGGTTCAAATGGATTAGGTCGGTGGCCACCAATATCCACCTGGATCATCAAGGCCCCAAAACGGCTCTAGGAGTGTAGGACCCGAAAACTTGCTAAAAATAGTAAGTTGCTAGAAGTGAAGAACTGAAAGAGTTGATGATGCAGGTCCAAATGGAGAAGGTGGGTGGCCACCGATATCCACCTGGATCACTCCTTTCTCCCATGTTATGTCAACGTTATCTCTACTAAAACTACATCGAATCTGTAAGCATTTCTCTTCTCACTAACAATCCCGAGCCTAATGAAGGCTCTTGAAAGGCTATCGAGATATTTCGTGCAATTTCTTTTGAATTTCTAAATAAAATGGCTAACCAAATGACCATTAAATTCACCTAAATGGGTATCTATTGCTATGTCATTAACTTTAAATATACCCATTTCAATAGCTAATAAACAAACATCAAATAGATTTTCTATAGATAATAGAGAAACATCCAATGTCCTGCCATATATTTTTAAAAAAATAATAATAATTAAACGCTTTTCGAACTAACAAAGTTAGCTTTTCTGTCTGGAGCAATTGCAACAACAATTATATCATTGATTACCCTCATCGCATTTAGTCCAAGAATGATATTGGCATTCTATGTGATCTAAATTGGGGAGCCATTGAAATAGGAACTGTAATGACAATATTCTTGTTGGTAGACCCTAGATAATATTTACCAACCTTATTCATTTTACTCATAAATATAAAATTCATCTATATCCTTATATTTAGTCAGAAGCATTGAATAAATTTCCTCCATGCTCAAATTCAACTACCTGGAATGTTGCCTCAAACTATCAACAATGGACAAACTCAGAATGTGGATAAAGCTTAAATGTTGTGGCCTCATTGTAGGTTCTAGAAACTCTTTGGAGATGTGTCTGTCACCATCCCTGCCTCTAGGCTAGCACTCTCACTTGCACTCAATATCAACACCGCAATTCACGCACCACTAGTACCTACACTAGGATATGGATGGAGGAAGTGCCCACACCCTTGGGGGGAAAACCCACAGTCATTATCACACAAGGAGATTGTTTTCAACTTCAATGAGAGAGAAGCAAACTTAATCCACCAACTAGGAATCTTCGTTTCAACAATATCATGGCATTACCTGGTGCTTGGGAACATCCTTTCGAAACATTGTATCGGGTTTCATCCTTGCAACTATGCTTCTATAGGTTGGGAGAAAAATTTATTTGTGATGGGGGCAGGTTCTATCAACATTTTCACCCTATTGTGTCCAAGCATTTACATAGAGTTCACATAAACATTATTTCTATTATATATGAAGATTGTCCATCAATGGATGGAGGAATAGTAAGTTCCACCAGAGTTTGTCTCCTCAATCTCACACCTCTTCCAATTTGACAAAATGAATGTAACCTACAATGAAATCTTTGCATTTTCCGAGCTCCTACTCACCAACTTTGAGATTTAAAAATAGATTGGAATAGACTTTCACAAAGTAGTGGTCAAATTGCTTCTTTTGATGGGAGCTAATGGGTAAGAGATAAGACCAAGGTGTAGATGTACAGAGCCATAATCATAATGTAATGGAGAATGAACTAAGAAGAGAAATTGGAATAATATATTTAATATTTCCTTTAATTTGATAGTATAATAGATATTATCTTTATAAGATAGCAAATGATTATCAAATTTAATTATTTTTTTATTAAGAGGGGGTGAAGAGATTATATTAACTATCATTCAATTAAAATTATTGTTTAAATGATAATATAGTAAGTTGTATAATAAAATTAATAGCCATTATGATGAGAAATCATTTTTCACATCATTTACAAATATTAAAAAAAAATGTAGTGCATAAATATAAATTAAATGTCTTATAAACTACTATAGCCATCAATCCAGGACTAAAAAGGAAATCATAAAAAATTACATTATTTATAAATGTTTTAAAAACTAGCATGGCCATATAAATTAAATGGTTGATAAAATACTATAGGCATCGATGTAGGATTAAAAAAAATCATAAAAATTAAGTAAATTATAATGTTATTTTCGTATTAGTCTAATGTTGTAATTGTCAATTATTGAAATCATATATTTTCATCAAACAAACAAAAAAAATGGTATCTTGACCATAATAGGCTCTCAAAAATTGTCCAAATAATAGGGAAAATTGATGGTCATTTATATGATGCTTACCTATTTTCTCATACGAATTGCCTTTACAAAATAGTTGACCCGTTAACTTCTCCTCAAACCTAGTATGGATTTAGAACCACTTATGTGGATTGAAGTGGAGGATAGTGATGAAAAGGGAGAATTTCATCAAGTCCTCTCTATAGATCAATACTTGGCTATTCATGAGAAAAGAAAGGATGATGAGATCCATGATTTCATAGCCTTCTCTTCTTTCTCAAATCACACACACTCTCGATCATATTTTCATCCCTAGATGCAAGCTTCTCTAACCTCAATGAGAAATTCACCTATAAAGAATGATCCTTTATTCAAAGAAGATTAGTTTTCCACAATAGAAACCATAGAAATGTTGGAAATATTGTCATTGATGGCAAAGGCAGGAGCACTCAGGCAAAAGAGGCACAGCGAAAGCAACAGAGGCAGCAAGAAGACAGTCAAAATGTAACAGTCATAGAAGCACAGTGAGACAGAGGCAGAGTGACAGAAGCAGAGACAGAGGCAGAGAGCAGTTACAAAATTCCGAGAATCGCACACTTCAATGAGCATTATACATATAATATAACACGAATCTTATTCCGGGAATTGCAGACTCCAGCCGGGCGTTACACATATAATACAGAACCATATTCCGGGAATCGCACTCTCCAACCTACGGAGCACATATAATATATAAACCATATTCCGGGAATCACTTAACCCTTTCGAAAAGTATACATATATGTCCGTTATATTATGGAGTGCACAAAACGAAGTTTTAGATGGTGAGACCTCTCCCCAATCGCAATCGGAACTTTCCGATTGATCGCAAGTCTTTTGTTATATGCTCCGATCGAAGGCCGGACCCGATCGAGTTATATGCCACAGTTTATGAGCCAATCGCATCCGAGTTTCCAATCGCAATCGGAACTTTTCGATTGATCGCAAGTCTTTTGTTATATGCTCCGATCGAAGGCCAGACATGATCGAGTTATATGCCACAGTTTATGAGCCAATCGCATCCGAGTTCCCATATTATGGGAATCGCAGACTCCAGCCGGGCATTACACATATAATACAGAACCATATTCCGGGAATCGCACTCTCCAACCGGCGGAGCACATATAATATATAAACCATATTCTGGGAATCGCTTAACCCTTTGGCAAAGTATACATATATGTCCGTTATATTATGGAGCGCACAAAACGAAGTTTTAGATGGTGGGACCTCTCCCCAATCGCAATCGGAACTTTCCGATTGATCGCAAGTCTTTTGTTATATGCTCCGATTGAAGGCCGGACCCGATCGAGTTATATGCCACAGTTTATGAGCCAATCGCATCCGAGTTCCCAATCGCAATCGGAACTTTCCGATTGATCGCAAGTCTTTTGTTATATGCTCCGATCAAAGGCCGGACCCGATCGAGTTATATGCCACAGTTTATGAGCTAATCGCATCCGAGTTCCTAATCACAATTGGAACTTTCCGATTGATCGCAAGTTTTTTGTAATATGCTCCGATCAAGTGGCGGACCCGATGGCGATTATACGATGGAATTAATTGGTTCAATCGCGTCCGGAATCTCAATCGTAATCGGAACTCTTCGATTGATCGCACGACTTTGTAATATGTTGTGATTGAAGTGGCGGACCTGATCCTGTTATATGCGGGAGTTAATTTGTGCAAATCGCATCCGTGTTCTGATCGCAATCGGAACTTTTCTATAATGCGTCTTGATTGCATGTGTTCAAAGTTCGGACCCGATTGCGATATGAGCCATGTTTTATGTGGTCATCGCGTCCGTTTGATCAATCGCAATCGCAAGTTTTCGTTTGACACCACCGATCCGCCGACGGAGATGTGGGGCCCGACCCTTTCATGTATTAGTGGTTGTGATTCGACTTATTGGATTATAATATAAGACCAAAGGCTTAAGGTGGAGGGCGATTGCTTATATATAAAAGGATTGTTGTTAGATATATAAAACACGGTTGTAGTTGTATTAAAATATGTCACATGGGCTGTGAACCCACGGGCCTCGGCCTAATGAGAGGGTGATTATAAATATACAATGACTGTGATATATGTCCGTTCCATTTCCGGAATGTTCCACATAAACAAGACACTTGCTGCAAGTCAGCAGTCACGCATTTTTCTAAGAGGCACTGATATAAAAGCACAGTTACACGTATGCAGCAAACACACTATAACAGAGGACAGAAAAGCATACAGAGCAGAAAATAGTCAAAACACAGTCATAGAAAAGACAAATGCGCAGCAAAACAAGAGACAAAATAAGTGAGCTGGAATTCATATTGTAATTCGAATGTAAATGTTTTAATTGTTTTTATTGTTTGTGATGCATTGGCAAGTCTCCGAGAGAAAACAAACTCCCACTGTAATGTTAAAATTGACACCTACAGTTATAATTTCTGGGTAAGCTGATAAAAGGAGTGAGAAGGCAGAAGGCAAAGAGACATGACTTTCCATTTCGAATTCCAAGTAGAATACAAACAGTCATGTGAGGAAATCTATAAATAATATCATCTTGATATGCAGAGTGGTTTTTTTTTTTGGAGCAAGGGAGAGAGCATATATAGAGAGAATGCAGAATATAGAAGGCAGAGAAGATTAAGAGAAGCTACAAAACAGAGCTGATATCTGAGGTAAATCAACAAACATTCAGTTTTAGAAAATGAGGAAGTTGGAGCTTCCCTATCAAGTTGCAGCTTGATAGCTGTCAGTTGTAGCTGACTGAGGTTGGAGCCTCCTGTAGGTTGGTGCCTGCAGAAAACTAAAGGGAGTTGGTGCTTCCTTGCAAGTTGTAACTTGCAGAATTGAGGTAGGAGCCTCCTGTAGGTTGGTGCCTGCAGAAAAACAGTGGTGAGAAGGAGTTGGAGCTTGCCTTTGCATCACAACAATAATAAGATGTGGTTTTCTCCCTTTATGGGTTTCCACTTATATCTGGTGTCTCTGTGCATGATATTTATGTATTGATCTGATATGTATTATTTTCTTAATACCTAATGCTCTCATATTAAGTCTACTTCTCTATTAAACTAATACTTTCTGATTACATTCTAAAATTACTCTCACATCAAATAGAGTTTGAAATGAAGGTGTAAATAAGTTTAATGAAAAGTTTAAAAGATCAGGAATGTATTAAACTGATTCACCCCCCCCTCTCAGTTTAATTAGAGATTCAACAACAATTACATAATAGATATTACATGTTCGAGGGACAATTCACCATCACTTTACATATTTAAAACACCCCTAGATCTGTGGAACGCAATCCTACTTTTTAGGGATGGATAACCTTCACTTTAATCATTGTTTTGCTTGTTGAGCTCGATGTGTGACATTCCTTTTGAGTAATGAGTCTTTCTTAGATGCCCCACTGACACGCTGGAGGTCTCTAGCTGATTGATGTGATGTTGGAACACTAAAAAATATTCAAAAAACCTCTTGCTACGAAACAAGGTAGTTTAGGCAGTTTCGTAGCGAGTTTTTGTAGCATATGAAAACCTGCCTTTTCACCTATATCCTTGCCACCTTTGCTATTCAAACACCTTTACTATGCCAAGACACCTTACAAACAATCAATTTCCCTCCAAAATACTTGACAAAACTGAATTCTAAGGAAAAATGCAACTTCAAAATTTTCATAGCATTTTTTTGGCCTCAAGCCTGAAGCACGCTACGAAACTATCTAAGAAACCAAAATTTGTTGTTTTTGTAACTTTCTTGAAAAATTGTTCTCCATATGAAAATTTTAGGTTTTTTGAAAGCCAGGAACCTCCTCAAACTTGTTTCAACTCAATTTTTTACTCTTTCGGTGTTTCTTCTTCATTTTCAATTAATTGGCTAATGGGTTATTCTACCACTCTCATCTTCAACCCTTTGTTTTCTAACTCCACTTGAATCAAATCTAGCAACCTGAAGATATTCCACTTGATATTTTAATTCTTTATTTTTGGATTGTAAGTGCAATTTCATCTATTTGACCTCCGCTCTTAATGGTTGAGTCCATTTCAGCAACACTTCTGCATTGCCCAAGTTTTTTGAAACACTTATGACATGCTCATCCCATATTTTCCTCATCTATTCAAATTGAACCTTCTCAGCTTTGTGCTTCTTTACCTCTAGCTTCAAAACTGATATCCCTTTACATGCTTCCTTCAACTTCTCTTTGAGGGTTTCTATTTTTTATTTTTCAATTATTCTCGCTTTTCCCTTTCTCTGCCTGATAATGACTTCCTCCTTTGTTGATGGATACAAATCTATGATTCTTGTTGGTTGAGTAGCTTCATTGATTTTCTCAGTCTCTTTGCTTTCCATGACCTTATTTTCATGTCTGGTCATTGGCTTCCTTGGCTAAAATATAAAACGAGCATCATCACCTGCAAAATCTAGTTTCTTAACAGTCGTACCTTTCTTTAGTTTTCTTCAACCATCTTCAATGTATTCATCTTGCACAATGGGTGACTCTTAAATGTCAATTGCATGAAAGATATCCTCAAAATTTCCTTTCGCTAATGTTTGGCTTCTAGTGATCCTCTTGCTGCCTTGTTTGCTGACTGAATCCTTTTATTTTGTAGGTGTTGCTTGAGGGGTGACAGTATCTTGCAAAATTTCTTCTCCTATTTCCACTGGTTCTACAGGAGATGATCTATTTTTTATTCAATTTTTTTTGCCACGGTTGGTGATTAAGTAGTTCTAGGTTTTGAGGTTCTCTTTGGAGTGAGCACATCAATTTCATAACCACTCATAAACAAGAAATCAATCCAATCTCTGTTTAACCTTCTCAATTCTTCTAACGCTAACAACTTAATTAGACCATGATGAAAAATATATGTCTCATTTCCCTCAGTCTTAATTTGAACCTTATCTAACATTTTCCCTAGACTTCTGTATAAATATAAAGGCAAGCCAAGTGACCTCTTACCTGCAAAACGTAGACGAAGATTGAGACGGTATGAGTAGACCATGTGAAATCTACCTTCACAGGTAAAATATTTTTGAACGACCATCAAGGGTTTTTCATAATTCTCCTTCATAAAACTCCTAGGGTTAGCATTTTTCAAATCAACTTCACTGTGTTGTTGCTTGATAAACTCTTTACAATTCTGCATTATGAATTTTATACCTTTAAACCATTGTTCACCACCTCTAGGGATTACTGTAGCTGATGATATGCTCTCTTGTGTCACTGTAAGGTTTAGAATTCCAACCTCTGATGTTGTTCCTCTGAAGTTGGTGGAAAAATACTTTGAAACCTGTAAATTGAAACCCTGCAACCTCTGGCAGAATTTCAAGCAACCAGTCGTTATGAAAACCTCCATAACAGTAGGGTCTTCATTGAGTAATTTCATATCCATGGGCTCATACCTATGACAATGGCCACCCTTATTTGTTTTATTTCTTGCAGCGATTAATAATTTATAATCTTCACTGCCTTGCTTGTTGATAACACCTGCAGAATTCAAATTTGAAAGCAACCTACTTGGCTCGATGAAGCAACTCTCCATGGATCAAGTCAATGCAAGGATAAACCACAATATGACAAAACGTTAATTTAGGTGAGGTTTAAAATTTTATTTGACAGCTCTAGCTTCACGCATAGAACATGCAAGTAAAATATCGTAATGATGACATAAAACACGACTATGTACATTTGAATTTTACCATAACAACCTTGAATGACCTCCACCTTTACTTCTCTAATCAGAAAATGACACTTCATACAACTCTGACATGCCATGTTAGAAAAAAAAATTTCCTAGGAAGAACAGTTAGGATTCTGACAGATTCGCTACGAAACTATTAGGCGGTTTCATAGCGAAATTTGCGGTTTTCCTGTGTAGAACGCTACGAAATCTAAAAATATGACAAGTGTGCACTTTTGAGTTTAAATGTATGGGGAATGAAAACTGACAAGATATGGGATTGATTTGACTAAAATGACATAAATGGAGGTGATCATAAAACTTAGGATAGGCTTATAAATGAAAATTTTTTCTTATACCACATTGAAATGGCTTAGGAGACCTTATCCATTTGGTAAGTGACCTGTATGAACCTATCAAGAAATGTTTCACAACTTAATGATTGATAAAAGTATACATGGCATGTTAGTGACCATGAATATAAAAAAAATGAATTGAATTAAATTAATATACAAAACAATACTCTTACATATATAAACAAATCAAGAAAAATGTAATCTACTAGAGAAAAATCCTAAGCCTGGATAATCAAGTATGGTGTAAGAACATATGCCTTATAACGTAAAACTCCTCTCTATTGTGATGGGTATTGATGCATCCTACACATGTATCCCTTCCCATAATTCCTTTAATTCATATACCAATGGTTGTAAGTAGAAATCCATATTATTCATTGTTTGAATATACTGAGGACTATGAGTGCCAACATAAGATGTTCATTCTTCACAGAAAACCAATGGGGTATATTATTATTGATAAGTACGACAAGACAAATAGTGTCATTAGTGTTTTGGAGGGAATATGGGTTGACACCATTCATGGCTATCCATTTGCGATTCACATAACTCTGGACTCACTTCTATGTGAGGTGTGCCATCTATGCAACATAGATAATTCTTTGCAATTAAATAGCTTTTGAATCGTTGGGATTAACAACATGTGCCTCAATATATTATCAGGAGAACCATGTGATTTACCATTTCATTTCAATTACTATACATGGCATTTCACTTTCCATACATATCTCTTTGTCTACATATTTTCCTCTATATATAATACAATCATTTGTACATGCATGATATGATATTTACTCAACACCTAATAATTTCAACAACTGGTTTGCCTCTTTGCAGCTACCTAGAATATATTATCATTCGAAATAGCCTTATATTTTAATAACCTACAATTGGTGGAAATATATGTGTACAATTTCAATATTTAACGTTTATAAAATTGACCATTATTAATTTTGATTGTGTGAAAAAATATAAGGAACTTCATTGATCATGCAGGTAAAATACCTCAATATTATCAAGAGAAATACATTTTACATCCCCAAATTTTCTTTCAAGTTGTACAATAACATCAATTTCCCCAAATGATAAGACTTTGAATTATTTCCAAGTCCAAAGAGAGGTGTGGTGGAAGCCTATTTCATGGTTTGAAATAAGGTATCAATGATAGAATCATCATCCCCTATCTCATCATTCTCAGTTTCATCTAACAACATTTCCTTCATGATAGTTGTATCAAGTAAGTAACCATCCATAAAAACATCTATTGGAATGCCTCCACTTCCAACTTGTGATGAAGAACTACTATTGTTGTAGTCATTCATAATTGTTGAATCTGGATGTAGTGGGAATTGAATGGATGGTTGATTAAACGATTCTTTTTATTCTTCCTCTTCGAGTCTTTTTCTTAATGCACCATTCTCTCGATTTGAAATTCTAGTAGGGTGCATTGGAAGATGGTAGGTGTGTTTCTCATCATGACTAGAATCCTAATTTCAAAAAATATTGAACATTAGTACAACAATGATATTAATGCAAACGTCGATACAATTCGCTTTTTCAAATTAGAAAATACCAAACAATTATTACCATTGTTGGTCCACGATTGTGGCTGGAAGATGCCATGTTCCAATTGGAAGTGTGAAGTGGTTGCATATTTTCATATACCAAATACTTTTGATATGCTTCTGCTGATAAGAGCTTCTGACATTTTTAAATGGAGGAATATTTTCTACATCTAAACTTGATCACAAATCTAGATCTTGAAAATTTGGATACTTTTTTATTCAAATTTACATCGAATAAGGAAAATAAATAGTCAATTAGATAATCAAAATATAAATAAAATATGAACTTACTTGAGATGGAAAGGGAGAACTTAGCAAAGAAATTTGATAAGCAATATGGAACAAGATGGAATTTGAAGAATCAACCATTGAATATTACGATATTTTCTCCCTGCATTTGAGGAAAATCAAAAATAAAAATTTTGTGTACATATCTAAAATTAATTTGAGAACAATATAACCAAAATTTTAATTTTAATATAGTTTCAAACAATTTATCATGAATAAAGTGACTTTAAGTGAAAAAAGTATACTATGACTATTGTAACTCATGTTGATGCATCTTGAAGGATAATTTGAGATGAATATGCCATTTTATGAAAAAATGATTCGATACCTTTTAAACCCTACCGATGTTCTTATGTGTACATATAACACCGATGTGCTTAAATAATAATCGCACAAGTTTTTGGCATTTCAAAAAATAAAAATTGTTTCATCACATTAGTGCTCTTTTAAAAAGCAACATCGATGTGTTTAAGTTAAAACAACATCAGTGCACACTTGTTTATGGGATTTAGAAAAAAAAATTCTACCATGTTGTTTCTCTTATAACTATTAAAAACCAATGCATTTAAATACAAACCACACCATTGTATTAAAATATTAACCACACTCTTTCACTATTTAAAAATAAGAAAATAAATTATCATGTCGTTGTGTTTAGAAAACTTTGTGCCCTGAGTATATCAGTGTGTTTTACTTGTAAACTCACCAATTCTCTTAACTATGAACACATTGATGTTCATATTAAGTGGAAAGAAAATCATGATTTTTTATCTATTTTTTTTCTTTTTTTTTAATAGTAAAATTTTGTTCACCATTTCATTATTTTTCTCAAAATTTCAAGGTAGTTATTTGCAAGAGAGACGTATCGGGAGCACTGTGCATCAAAAAAATAATTTGGAGCAACAAAACTATTCATAAGATCAAACTGTGCAAGGTATGGTGATTCACTCAGAACCCTGCATAGTAAAAATTTTAAATTTTATTGTTGATTTTACTAATAAAAAAATTTACAATTTTTGTTAGGGTTTAATTAAAAGAAAGATCGTTTGCAAGAGACACATACTCAGAGCACTGTGGAGTGTAAAAATATTTTGGAACTATAGAAACATCAAAATTTGAAAGGTATGGTGATTCACTCAAAACCATGCATCACAAAAATTTTAGATTTTAGTGTCCAAAAATCTTACATTTTTCTGTTAGATTTATGAAAAATTTAGGAAAAATAAAAAATAAATAAATTAAAAATTAAAAACAATGGATAATAAAAAATTAGTATTGATTTTACTAGTAAAAAAAATTATTCTCTTTGATCCTCTTTAGATTTAATTAATTTTCAGAAAAGAAATAATAAAATTAAAAAATAAAAAAATAAAAAAATAAAATAAAAAATAAAAATAAAAAATAAAAAATAAAAAATCAATACTTACCTTAAACCCTTGCTTCATCTTGATTATGTGACTACAAAATTTCACCTGAGGGTTTAATTCTCTCTACCACTTAACAATTAGGGTTTTTCACTTTACGCATTTTATATTTAGTGGGTATGTGTGCTTACTATATATAGGGTGTTTAACATGTAAAGTATGGTGATCACATATTGAATTAGATCCAATCCTTGATACCGTTGTCCATTTTTATTAAAAAAAATGTATGTTTTGTAGTAATCCATATATAATATAACACATCGGTTCTCACAGTGCTTATATAATCACACATCGCACCAATCATGTCAGCCCGGTCCATTTTTTTGTATCAATGCACCCATTGTAATATCACACACCAATGCACCTCTTCCAAATAGCAGCATGATAATTTAAAATTATTTTTAAAAAATAAAATTTCATTTTTGGTGTTGAATAATTAAACATCGAGTGTGTTTATTACATTAAATGCATTGATGTGTTTATTCAAATAACTGCACCCATTACCAAAGAACTTTTTGGCTTAAAAGTATTTAATTTAAGTATAAAATATATTTAATTGTTCTTCTATTAAATGGTACAAGTTACATATTGACCAAAAATGTTTGAGAATATGTCAAGTAACAAAAATATTGATCCACACAATGATAGCACATTCAAAAAAGAAAAGAAGAAAACTTCTTTGTAAATTATTTATAAATTAATATATTTGAACTATATGTAAGCTTAAATAATATGTATTTGTTAGCGTTTGTCATGTAGAGACATCAAATGGAGAAGGTCTATAAGAATATTTCTAATCTAAGTGAAAATGAGCATAAAATATTGATAGAAAAATTACAGAAGGATGAATCATGTGAATGAAAAACTATTATTCAACATGTATTTTTTTTCTTTTTTAATTTTCGTCAATAACATACTTAATAATATTAGATAATATGTATTAAACAATACATTAATCCATGTAGGTTTAATATTCTACAGGGAACAACAATGAAGGAAAAAATTGCTTTCATTCTGTTGTGACTAGCAACAACCCCCCTTTTATTTAATATTAGTCATAATACTAAATAAATGGGGACCCTTAGTTAAAAAATCCAAAAATCAATTAGGATTTGTTTTTCCTTTTCAAAATAAAACTTTCTATCATAAACTTAGGGAAATCCCTTAGAAAGAACCTTAAGAAACACTTAAGTTTATGATAGATTACAATAAAATTGTTCTTTAAACAAAATAGCACATCCATCGCAAAATAGTAGATATCTTTTAAAAAATTGAAATTGCGTTTTTGCGATTTTGCGATATTGCGTGGGTCGTAGATCGCATAGTGCAGAAAAGGGAAATGTTAAACAAATACTTTTGCGCTGTTTGCGATATGCGCTTTTGCGATATTTGCGATGTGCGCTTTTGCGTTATTTCGCAAATTGCGCTTTTCCGCTATTTGGAATTTGTAATGGTTACGTTTTGTGATTTTACAATATTGCGATATTGCACAAATCGCAATGTCGTAGATTCATAAAAGTGCATTTTTCAAAGAAAATCTTCCCATATATCAATATTTGTTATGCGCTTTAATGATTGGATTAAATGAATGGATTGTCAATTAATGGAAAATGAGATTTTGTTTTGATTGAAAGTCATTTCACGTTATAATAATATATTTCATCCGCCTTTGCATTTAAAACAATCTCATCACCTTTCTTATGCCATTACTCTCATTTAATTCTTAAAACGCAGGCACGAAGGAGCAAACGTCTATACAAAGCTTTCACAGAACATTATGGGTGAGAAGGAGAAGAGCTCGAATTCTGAAAACAGAGAAATGGCTTCACTATATACAGACACCGCTTGCAATAAGGATGCCGGTATAACCACATGGGAAGGAACGTATAATTTGCTGGAAGAAGAAAATCCTGTGGTGTTGAAAGTTGCGGCTACAGCAGGTTCCAGTAATACATCTGAGGCAACTCTCAAAGAACTGGCTTGCTCATTTCTGCATAGGATAGCGGCAAGGCCAAGGATTCTCCTGTATACGGACATGGTGAAATGGGTGCTGGACAGAACCGATATTTCAGACAGGCAATTTAGAACTCCATCTCAAGAGCTAATCGGGTCATTCACCACGGAAGATGTGAGGCTAATGTATAAGTTGCCAGAACCTCAGGCGACTTATAATAAGCAATTCATGGAAGATTTTTCCAGAGAACATGCGAATTTGTCAGAATGCACACAGGAGTGGACCAAAAGAGATGAACCGTTGAAGAAAAACAAACACGGTATGTACAGTACTGGTTTGCTTACATCTCCTTATTGTTTTGCTGCTGCCATGTTATGCAGGCCTTTTGGAAAGCCTGACATAAATATGATCTTGCCTGAATGGCTCCCTTTGTTGAACACGTCCGTTAATTCTACAATTGTAGATTAGGCCAAAATCTTATCTGATAATTTGACCACTGCTATTTTTTACTACTGGTCCAAACGAATTGTTTCTCAGTGGATTTATCCGCCTTTTTGTTTATCTGCTTATGTCATGGACGCTATCTGTTATGTCTCTAAATTCCCTGTGATGGGTTGGCAATGGACTATCCATGATCCTTTGCCTATTCATGTGTATCATAAGGAACTATGGGAGTCTAATTTTGTCCCCCATTTTTATCAAATTTGCCATGGTGTAACGCTGCCATTGTACAGAACATTGCATAATAAGGATGCCCCAAGGTTATCCCCAGAAACAGAGGTTGACATTATCCCCGTCGCGAGATGGTTTGGAGAAGAATTGTTCACTTATATTAGAGTTTTTGGAAGTTCTGCTTTCCCCCATGTTTTACCACTATATGTTCCAGATAGACTTGTAGCTCGGGAAATTGCTTATCAGACCTGTGGCCAAGGAGGTATAACAAAGGATTTAAAAGAGAAGAAAAAGGGCATTTGGCCACAATTTCCCGTAAAATGTGGAACATCTTCACTGTTCGATATTGGTCATGCATTCCAAGAGATAGGAAACATTACATGCCTACAGCTGTTCAAATTTTCGAGAAGGTTATTCGACCCAAATGATATTGTTAAGAATTTTACCAATGAAATCAGAGTAAGGGAATTTTCCGGGGAACAGGATCTTTTTGATGATATGTTCCAAGCAAGAAATTCATTTAAAGAAGTTTTGAATTCAGCTCAAATGCAGTTATCTCCAGAGGAATTCCAGGAATTCAAACTTTACAGAGAAAGAAGACTAACTCCTATTCCTTTGGAAAATCTACGCTTAGAGCCCGCAAGAGAGCAAACTCCTAGTGTTAGTCTTAATGGCAGTTCAAGTACAGATAAATCTAAATCAAAATCTGACAGAGATTCTGAACATTCCAATAATTCTAATGAAAAGGAAGATAAAATGGAAGAATCCATTAAAGATTCTGCACAATCAAAAGAACTTACTCAACAACAAATTTTGACTTCTCAACAGACAAATCCTCCTCCAACCAATGTACAGCAACAGCCAGTCACCATTGAGTTAGACAAAGAATGGGAAACCTTCAACCAATTGATTAATGTAGAAGGACAGAATGTACAGACCCCTGTCCAGACAACCAAAGTTTTGAACACAGGAACAAGCAGCACAGTCACAGTAACAGAGCACATACCAATCACACCCTCCTCTAAAATTGTACTTAATGTGGAGGACATTCCTCCTCTAGATGTATTCTACAGCCCAAAATACAAAGTAGTAGTGAAGAAACAGAGAAAAAAGAGAAAGTTAGAAAGTGCAATTGCTACTGAAGCAGAACAACTAGATGTTTTGTGGAAAGATCCTGCCAGAGAACCTACTGATAATCTCGCTAAGTTATCTCAAATGATAGGGGCTTATGCTTTTGCAACAATTGAAAAAGCATTTGAGATAAAACTCTTGTTGAATGAAAAAGAAGAACAGATAAAAGTTCTACAACAGCAATTGCAACAGGTACAAGCCAATAATAAAGCACAATTGAAACTTGAAGAGCTACAACAACAACTTCAAGAAATTCAAATAGGACATCAAAGAAGCTTGGCTGATAAAGAAAAGAAAATACAGATTATCCAAGACCAGCACAAAGATGATCCTAAGCTTCAAGAATTTATTTCAGAAACTATCTCTTTAAACAATCAACTACTGCAACAAGAGGAAGTTTTATGCCAAAAAATATTGCAATGGAATTCTTTTTGCCAAGAAAGTGATAAAATCACAAATCATGTCGTATATTTACGAAATGATTATGATTTGATTAATGAAAAGATCACTGATTATTTAGTATGGCAAAAAACAAAAGAAGGCAGAAAAGTTGGTGCACCCATTATTAATGAAAACCATAAAGAAATACTTTTCAATAACTGGGATGCACAAATCAGAAGGGTAGAGAAGGCAGTAGAGGAGGCGGCTACAGCGGCAAACACTCTTAATGATTGTGTAAATGATAATTTACAAAAAGCTAATTTGATTTCAGAAACTATTCCAGGATATCTCCCACAGGCACATCAACTGCAAACAGAATGGAGGCAAAAGGCAGAAGAAAGAGAAAAATCAATCCAAGGGCTGACAAGATTAAATTGGGACTCATACTGGACATACTTGGTGAAGCCACACAGTCAGCACAGTGCGCTTAATTGTATCATCAATTCTACAGAGAAGATTGTGCCTACACTTGCCGACTCTGTCTTTTCAGGACAGTTGAATTCTGAAGTCGGTCAACCACATCTTCTCAAAACTATGCTAGATGCCTGCAAGTTTAAAGATCAAGTTCATAGATAGTTAGATTTAGTTTTAATTTTACTGTATTTTAGCCTAGGAAAAGGACGGTCATTAAACTGAATCCTTAATTTTTGTAATAGACTATTTTTAGATTTAGCTAAGTAGTATTTAAACCCTTCTCATGCATTTAGAGAGGGGTCCTGGATCTTAATATTTTTGACTTGGAGATTACATTTCTGTACTCCATTGGCTTAATATATTTTTAAAAGGATCACATCTGGTGATTTTTATGCGGAATTATCTTTGAAGTGTTGCATTTTTGTACCTTGGAATTTGATTTTGCATCAGAGTTACTGGATTAGAGTATCAGATTTCATTTGAAAGTCTTCAAGATGAATAAGGTATTTCTATCTATTCACTGTTGATTTCTTTTTTCTTATGATATTCGCTTTAAAATTTGCTATCATTTATATATATATTTGGTTTTCACAACGTTTCTTTTTATATATCATTTCTGAGTATAATTGAAACGTTATATTTCATAAGTATATATAGATGGTATACAATGATGAATGCAATATGCTAATACAACTCTGTTTAATTTCTTAAACAGAGTTATCTTTATTTGTTTCTACACATTTCAATTTAAATGATAATACATTTTTATGGTTATTGTTAAATTGGAACAATCTTAAGTTGTATTCACATATAATTACCTGGGTTAGTGTTAGAATTTCTTTATCAGTATTTCGTTTAAATTAAATAGTTTTATTTCAGTCAATTTAGTCCCATTTTCACCCATCCAAATCAACCCATCACCAACCCATTTAGTTATAAGGAAACTAATCCTTTAAATCCAGTCGGAGCCACCATACGAAACGGAAAAGGAGTTGTCCTAAGTTCCCGACCGGGTGGTTTTCGCCAATGTTTGAAGCAGGTATTTTCTAGGCTTCAACATTTTTGGCACTAGAAGGAGGGCCTAAGCTATGAATGGCAAGTAAATCTTTACCCACAAGCCATTCTGAGAGCAAAACACCCTCATCAACTTCTTCAATTTCTTCTGAAATACAAAATTTTATAGAAGAAATTGAGAAGAATATTCAGATACCCACTACCAAAATCTCAAAACAATCAGAAAATCAAACTCCCGAGTCTCCTGAAGTTTAAGATCTAATTCATAAATTGAAAGGATTCTCATTATCCCTTGATGAGTCTGAAATATCTGAAGGTAGTGTAAGCTCAAAATTTGTTTCTTCAAAACTTCTTACCAGGCTTCAAAGTGATAGACTTGGTATTTCTCCGAAAGAATTCCCTTTACCTAGTAGATTCAACACAAGAAAAACTCAATCGGAATCAGTAAGTGATATAAGTTCTTCATCTCATATTCAATTACCTGTTCCGAAATCCCAACTCAACAAAGTACGGTTGTTTCCACATCATCTCCTCAATCATCATCTGCTAAATCATCATCAATCTCAACATCATCTATTCCAACAACTTCTATTCAAACACCACCAGTTTCTACTACTCCTCCAATAGTTGTTCCAATAATGGCTAGACCATGGGCTACTCCAGGGGTTGTCAACATGCCTGCACCTTTACATGATTTACCTGACAATCCTGGAAAATGGCTGCCAAAGTTTAGCCCATATCTTAAAATTCAAGCTGAAGAACATATCAATAAATTTTTGCTGGCTGTAAATTTGAATGGAGTCGCACATGAAGATGTTGTAGTCAGACTATTCCCTTATACTCTTCAAGGAGCAGCAGGATCATGGTACTTTTCATTACCATCAGGATCCATAACAAGTTGGGCCATTTTTGCAGATCATTTTTTAACCAAATTTGGAGATGACAGATCAATAGCTACTTTAATCAATGATCTCTCAAATTTGAAAGCAGAACCCAAGGAACCCATTAAAGATTTCAACGCTAGATTCAACAAACTCTTGAACAAAATTCACACAGATTCAAGACCTAGTGAACAAGTCAGAAGTGAATGGTACATAACTGCCTTACCCTCAAACATAGAAATTTTTGTAGATAGAGCTTCAAAGCCTACATTAGCTGAGAATATGAAAGAGACTATTGCAGTAGAGAAACGAATTATTTCTCTAGAAAAGAAAAATGCTATTGAGGAAAGAAAATCAAAGAAAGTCAGCTTCAAAGATGATTCAAAGAAAAAGGCCAAAGATCCATACGACATGGAAGGTTTACAGAAAGTTCTTAAAACCATGTCAAATGAAATGGTTGAAATTAAAAAACAAATAGTTGAAACTTCTACCAAAAAACCATTCCGAAATTTTAGAAGAAACCAAGTTGAATGTAAACCTCCTAATGCAATCTCTAATGCAGAATCAAAAGAAGAGGAGGAAGAAGAAGATACATCTTTAGTATCAGATGAGGAAGATGAGAATGAAGAAATAGCTGAATTGCATGGAATGTGGGATTTTATTCTCCCTAATTCTGATAGTGATGTCGAACAAGAAGCTATGCCTGTAAGTACTATGAGTAAACCTATATCAGAACCAGTGCAAACAGTTCCTAAAAAGAAAATTACAACTCCAAGCACCAAAGACAAATCCCCTGTAAAGAAAACTTCTCCGTTACCTACTCAAAATCAACCATCTTCTTCTAATCCTCCTACATCAACAACAAAGACTTTAGTGGTGTCAGATCCTATGGAGTATAACATTGTTGAAGACATGAAAAATATTAAAGCCAACATTTCCTTACATGAACTCAGCAAACTAAAACACCAGCAGAAGTTGCTATTGAAAGAATTAAACGCTACACCAATTGCTCCTTTACCAAGTGGTGTAGTTGCAAAAGCAGCTAGGGGAGCTGGTAAGCCACCAGATAAGGTAGATGCTACTGATACAGTGCTCATTGGAGAAAAATCAAATTCTCAGACTCCTTTTCTTTTGACTTATGAGATGTACAATAAAAATCTGAACAATTGTTTGATTGATTCTGGAGCCTCCTCCAATATAATGCCTACTTCTGTCTGTTCCAAATTGAATATCGAACCACAGAAATCAGCAGTTCATATCGTTCAATTGGATCGCTCTAAATTTCAAGTTGTAGGAGAAATCAATTCAGTTACTATCATATTAGCTTCTGATCCTAGGATTGTCCAAAGAATTGATATTTTGATTGCTGATATTCCTAAATTCTATGGATTAATCTTAAGCAGGGACTGGTCTGCAAAACTTAATCGTTATATCTCAACTGATTATTCACATATGTGGCTTCCTTACAGAGGGAAACCAAATCAAATCAAATTTGAACGAGAAAAACATATGACGCACACTATCACTGAATTTGAACAACCTAATGAGCTTGTGGCATTCAACAACAATATCCTTGGAGGTTATTCTGCCGAATCATTTCTTGGAAACTTCGAAGCACCTCAATCACCTTTTTCTGTAAATACTTTTGTTTCTCAAATAGAAAATTTTTCACAATCTAATTCTTCCATAATTGTAAATATTTCTGATGTAATTGTAGATAAGTCAATAGATAAATCTTTATTTTGGTCATTATATTTTGATGGATCAAAGTCTAGTGATGGAGCTGGAGCAGGATGCATCTTAATTGATCCATATGGAGAGAAAACCATGATGTCATGTAGGTTAGAATTTGAGTGTACGAACAATACCGTAGAATATGAAGCCTTGGTTCAAGGACTTTATAAAGTTATAGGGTTAGATGTTAAATACTTGAAAGTATTTGGTGATTTAGAAGTTGTTATAAAACAAGTTAGGAATACTATTCATTGCCTTTCAGGACATCTTAAACACTATCAAACCCTAGTACAAGATCTTACCACTCATTTTTTAGCGTTCAATATTTCTCCTATTCCTAGGAATCAAAATACATTAGCTGACTTGTTAGCTAATGTTGCATCTAAACTCCTGCCTGCTGAAGATTGCAGTCCTGATAGATTTTCTGTAGAATTGATTTTTCGTCCATCTATCCCAGATAATGTCACAAATTGGAGAGTATTCTATCATGATCAAGATATTTTAAATTTCATGACTTCAGAGAAATCATATGATGAGCAAATTATTGACGAAGATGATCATGATTTTCAAATTTCCTCAAAAGGTAATGAAAATCCCATTCCGAAATCTGTTGTTAAATTAGAGGATTTATATGACATTAAAGACAGATTCAAGAAAGTCACTAATGCTAAACTTCAAAGTTCCACTTTGAAGTTTGAATTAGTAAATCTTGGTTTTGATTCTAAACCTCAAAACGTTAATTTAGGACTCAATTTAACACCAGAGGAAAGGAATGCTTTCATTAAACTCTTGAACAAATATAAAAATGTTTTTGCTTGGAATTATGATGATTTAAAAACATATGATACTTCGGTTATTCAACACACAATTCCAATGCTTCTTGATATTAAACCTGTTCAACAGAAGTTGAGAAAGATTCATCCAAATCTCGAAAGTCAAATCAAATCAGAACTTAATAAACTTTTAAAAGCCAAAATCATTTTTCCTGTCAGGCACTCCAATTGGGTTTCCAATATGGTACCTGTCAGGAAGAAGAATGGTGATATAAGAATCTGTATTGATTTTAGAAATTTAAACAAGGCATGTTTAAAAGACAATTTCCCATTGCCAACCATGGAACAGATACTTCAAAAGGTAGCTGGTTCTGAACTTATGTCCTTTCTTGATGGATTTTCGGGCTATAATCAAGTTTTAGTTCATCCAGATGACAGATTGAAAAAAACTTTCATAACAAAATGGGGAACTTATGCTTATCATAAAATGCCTTTTGGTCTAATAAATGCGGGAGCAACTTTCCAAAGAGCCATGGACATAGCATTTAAAGGTATGATCAATAAATCAGTTGTTGTTTATCTTGATGACATAACAATATTTTCAAAAAAGAGAGCCAATCATCTACATGATTTAAAGCAAATATTTGAAAGATGTAGAAGGTTTGGTATTTCCTTAAATCCAAAGAAATATTTCTTTGCTTTGGATGAAGGAAAACTCTTAGGATTTGTTGTGTCAAAATATGGTATATATATTGATCCAGATAGAGTGAAAGAAATTTCTGATATTTCTTTACCTCATAACAAAAAATCCATGCAATCATTTCTTGGGCAGATCAATTTTGTAAAAAGATTCATTCCTGATTTTTCTCAAATTTTTTTACCTATACAAAATATGATCAAGAAGAATTAGGTATTCAAATGGGGGCATAAAGAGAAAGAAGCCTTTGCGACAATCAAACAAGCAATCATTAATGCACCAGCATTGAATACCCCTGATTTTTCTAAAGATTTTATTTTGTATACTTTAGCCACCGAAACATCCTATGCAACTGTTTTAACACAGCTCAATGATCAGAAAATTGAAGCACCAATTTCTTTCTTTAGCTCAAATCTGCAAGGAGCTGAGCTTAATTATTTCGATGTTGAAAAACAAGCCTTTGCCGTGTTTAAATCAATCAAACATTTCAGACCTTTTCTCTTGAAAACACATACAAAAATCATTGTCCCATTCTCTGCAGTGAGGCAATTATTAATTCAAAAAGAAGTAGGAGAAAAGAGAGCTAACTGGGTAACAGCCTTGCAAGAATATGATATTGATATTAAATCAGCTAAGATTGTTAGAGGACAAGGTTTTTGCAGATTATTGGCAGGAGCTCATAACATACCAGAAAATCAAGATTCAAATCAAGATATTCAAGTAAGTCAGATAAGTGTTACAGATTCTGAATCTCAGTATGTTGATCTTATCTATTACTTGAAAAATGGGTATGCTCCTTCTAATCTCAGCTATGAGAGTAAACGCGCTTTAAGGTTAAAGGCTATTAAATATGAGATCATTGATAATGTGTTATTTAGAAAAAATTATGATTCAATTTTATTAAGATGTCTTGAAAAGACTGAAGCTGAAAAGGTTTTGCAGGAATTACATGATGGACCAGCAGGAGGTCATTTTGGAGGTGATACCACGGCTCACAAAATAATTCGTGCCGGTTATTATTGGCCTACCCTTTTTAAAGATACGCATGATTACGTAAGGAAGTGCCAAATTTGTCAAACTGCAAGTGGAAGACAAAGGAAACCAGCTTTTCCTTTGCAACCAGTAACTATTGAGCAACCATTCAAACAATGGGGGCTTGACATTATTGGTGAGATAGTACCTCATTCTTCCAAACAGCACAAGTACATCCTTACTGCAACTGATTACTTTACAAAATGGGTAGAAGAAATCCCGTTGAAGGTAGCCAATTCTGATGCAATTATTGATTTCATAGATCAATTCATCATAACTAGGTTTGGTGTACCTAACGCTCTAGTCTTTGATAATGCATCTTACTTCTCTGGAAATAGTTTAATAGAATTTGCAGTCAAAAGAGGTTTTAAATTAAAATATTCAGCAAATCATTATCCACAAGGTAATGGTTTGGCTGAATCCACTAACAAAAACCTTATCAAAATCATTAAAAGGACCATTGATCAAAATCAAAAGAATTGGCACAAGTATTTAATATTTGCATTATGGGCTGATCGTATCACTGAAAAAGCTTCAATAGGGACTTCACCTTTCAATTTAGTTTATGGAAAAGAAGCTGTGATACCATCAAATTTAACTCTTCCATCATTAGCCCTCGTGCAATTTATTGAGGAAAATCCTTCTTCATCCGTTCAATTGAGATATGATCAAATCCTTAAACTAGAAGAAGATAGAGATAAAGCAAAAATTATTCATGAAAAACATCAACAGCTTGTAAAATCTTCTTTTGATACAAGTTCTACCAGCTCAAAAATTTTGTCAATTGGTGATCTTGTTCTGAAATGGGATAAAGCACACGAAGAAAAAGGTAAACATACCAAGTTTCAGAAAATGTGGCTTGGACCATTTCATATCGTTGAAAAGATAGGCTCAAATACATTCATACTTCAAGATCTAACAGGTAAGAGAGAATCTCTTCCTGTAAATGGGCTTATCTTGAAGAAATTCTTTTCATAAGGAGGTAACCCCTTCTTAAACTGTACATATTCCTTTCTACAGAGTTTTTGATTGTTTTTGCAAATAAAGGTTGTTAATGAGTCTCTAATTGACTGTTTACTATTTAAGAAAATTTCTCAGGAAGAATATTATAAATATTTATTTTGTGTAAATAAGAATTTTTAAAGGAATGATCACAGTTTTTGGATAGTTTAAAATAAGATGTTAAACTTTGAAAGATTATTTCAATCATTTGCATGATCTTTTGAAAACTTGAGGAGAATGTAAATCATCATAAGTTTATTGAGCAGAGAAAGGTTATCTATAAAAGTAAAGATTTTTCAAAGTCTTGGTACTCAAAAAACTCTGAAAATTGTCATCCATTGATTCTTAAGGATAAAACTATTTCACCCCATCCATTTAAGTTGTATTTTTTAGAATGTAATTCTAAGAAATTATATGAAAATTTAAGATATAAGAGGTCTCATTATGAGCCGAATTACCGTGTTCATAAGAAGTAATGAAACTGACATTACCAATACTGCATATCAAAACAGGGTAATGGCTTATTAATATAAGACAAGGGGTCTCATCATGAGCCAGCTTGTTCAGTTTAGTTATAACTAGTGAATGTCATTGTTATTAACTGGCTACCAAACCTGAACAATGGCTCTTAAAAATAAAAATAAGTAAAAGACAAAAACATGAGATAATAGGTCTTATGAATTTATCTTTTAAAAAGTCATAATTTTAGTTGGATGGGACAATGAATGGTTAATGGTTTAAAGGTAACCCTGTCAAGACTATGAACGTTTGCTGACAGCAGAGGCAATACCTATGGCAATAGAGTATATTATAAAACCAAAACTTGGAGAAATCCACTTACTTCATTACTAACACCGATCAAAGCTTGAGATAACCCAAAAATGTTTTTATTCTTAAGGAATTAGAAAGAAATTGCGAATGATTTTCATTTCTTTTTCAAAGTTAGATTTTATTTGAATTATCCTAAGATAGTGTTCATTATCTTTAAAAATATTTATTTACTAGAAATATAGTGTTCATTTTATTTTTTCAGAGATAACTGTTTATTTCAGTTAATCGCCAATTGTTGTGACCAGCAACAACCCCCCTTTTATTTAATATTAGTCATAATACTAAATAAATGGGGACCCTTAGTTAAAAAATCCAAAAATCAATTAGGATTTGTTTTTCCTTTTCAAAATAAAACTTTCTATCATAAAATTAGGGAAATCCCTTAGAAAGAACCTTAAGAAACACTTAAGTTTATGATAGATTACAATAAAATTGTTCTTTAAACAAAATAGCGCATCCATCGCAAAATAGTAGATATCTTTTAAAAAACTAAAATTGCGTTTTTGCGATTTTACGATATTGCGCGGGTCACAGATCGAATAGCGCAGAAAAGGGAAATGTTAAACAAATACTTTTGCGCTATTTGCAATATGCGCTTTTGCGATATTTGCGATGTGCGCTTTTGCGCTACTTCGCAAATTGCGCTTTTGCGCAATTTGCAATTTGTAATGGTTATGTTTTGCGATTTTGCGATATTGCGATATTGCGCAAATCGCAATGTCACAGATTCATAAAAGCGCATTGTTCAAAGAAAATCTTCCCATATATCAATATATGTTATGCGCTTTAATGATTGGATTAAATGAATGGATTGTCAATTAATGGAAAATGAGATTTTGTTTTGATTGAAAGTCATTTCACGTTATAATAATATATTTCATCTGCCTTTGCATTTAAAACAATCTCATCACCTTTCTTATGCCATTACTCTCATTTAACTCATAAAACGCAGGCACGAAGGAGCAAATGTCTATACAAAGCTTTCACAGAACATTATGGGTAAGAAGGAGAAGAGCTCGAATTCTGAAAACAGAGAAATGGCTTCACTATATGCAGACACCGCTTGCAATAAGGATGCTGGTATAACCACATGGGAAGGAATGTATAATTTGCTGGAAGAATAAAATCCTGTGATGTTGAAAGTTGCGGCGACAGCAGGTTCCAGTAATACATCTGAGGCAACTCTCAAAGAACTGGCTTGCTCATTTCTGTGTAGGATAGCAGCAAGGCCAAGGATTCTCCTGTATACGGACATGGTGAAATGGGTGCTAGACAACACTGATATTTCAGACAGGCAATTTAGAACTCCATCTCAAGAGCTAATCGGGTCATTCACCACGGAAGATGTGAGGCTGATGTATAAGTTGCGGGAACCTCAAGCGACTTATAATAAGAAATTCATGGAAGATTTTGCCACAGAACATGCGAATTTGTTAGAATGCACATAGGAGTGGACCAAAAGAGATGAACCGTTGAAGAAAAAAAACACGGTATGTATAGTACTAGTTCGCTTACATATCTTTATTGTTTTGCTGCTGCCATGTTATGCATGCTTTTTGGAAAGCCTGACATAAATATGATCTTGCCTGAATGGCTCCCTTTGTTGAATGTGGCCGTTAATTCTACAATTGTAGATTAGGCCAAAATATTATCTGATGATTTGACCACTGCTATTTTTCACTACCGATCCAAACGAAGTGTTTCTCAGTGGATTTACCCACCTTTTTATTTATCTGCTTATGTCATGGACGCTATCTGTTATGTATCTAAATTCCCTGTGATGGGTTGGCAATGGACTATCCACGATCCTTTGCCTATTCATGTGTACCATAAAGAACTATGGGAGTCTAAGTTTGTCCACCATTTTTACCAAATTTGTCATGGAATAATGTTGCCATTGTACAGAACATTACATAATAAGGATGCCCCAAGGTTATCCCCAGAAGCAGAGGTTGATATTGTCCCCGTCGCGAGATGGTTTGGAGAAAATTGTTCACTTATGTTAGGGTTTTTGAAAGTTCTGCTTCCCCCCATGTCTTACCCCTATATGTTCCTGATAGATTGGTAGCTCGGGAGATTGCTTATCAGACATGTGGCCAAGGAGGTCTCACAAAGGAATTAAAAGAGAAAAAAAAAGTCATTTGGCCATAATTTCCCATAAACTGTGGAACATTTTCATTGTTCGATGTTGTTCATGTATTCAAATAGGTAGGCAACATTACATGCCTACAGCTGTTCAAATTTTCAAGAAGGTTGTTTGACCCAAATAATATTGTTAAGAATTTCACCAATGCAATCAAAGTGAGGGAATTTTCCGAGGAACCAGATCTTTTTGATGATATGTTCCAAACAAGAAGTTCATTTAAAGAAGTTTTGAACTCAGCTCAAATGCAGTTATCTCCAGAGGAATTCCAGGAATTCAAGCTTTATAGAGAGAGAAGACTAACTCATATTCCTTTGGAAAATCTAAGCTTAGAACCCACAAGGGAGCAAACTCCTAGTGTTGGTCTTAACGGAAGTTCGAGTACAGATAAATCTAAGTCCAAATCTGATCGAGAGACTTCTGAACATTCCAATAAGTCTAATGAAAAGGAAGATAAAATTGAAGAATCAGTGAAAGATTCTGCGCAATCGAAAGAACTTCCTCAATAGCAAATTTTGACTTCTCAACAGGCAAATCCTCCTCCTACTAATGTACAGAAACAACCAGTCACCATTGAGTTAGACAAAGAATGGGAAAGTTTTAACCAATTGATTAATATAGAAGGACAGAATGTACAGACCCTTGTCCAGACAACCAAAGTTTTGAACACAGGAACAAGCAGCACAGTCACAGTGACAGAGCACATACCAATCACACCCTCCTCTAAAATTGTACTTAATGTGGAGGACATTCCTCCTCTAGATGTATTCTACAGCCCAAAATACAAATCAGTAGTGAAGAAACAGAGAAAAAAGAGAAAGTTAGAAAGTGCAATTTCTATTGAAGCAGAATAACTAGATGTTTTGTGGAAAGATCCTGCCACAGAACCTATTGATAATCTCGCTAAGTTATCTCAAATGACAGGGGCTTATGCTTCTGCAACAATTGACAAAGCATTTGAGATAAAACTCTTGTTGAATGAAAAAGAAGAAAATATAAAATTTCTAGAACAACGATTGCAACAGGTACAGGCCAATAATGAAGCACAATTGAAACTTGAAGAGCTACAATAACAACTTCAAGAAATGCAAATAGGACATCAAAGAAGCTTGGCTGATAAAGAAAATAAAATACAGATTATCCAAGACCAGCACAAATATGATCCTAAGCTTCCAGAATTTATTTTAGAAACTATCTCTTTAAACAATCAACTACTGCAACAAGAGGATGTTTTATGCCAAAAATTCTTGCAATGGAATTCTTTTTGCCAAGAAAGTGATAAAATCACAAATCATGTCGTAGATTTACGAAATGATTATGATTTGATTAATGAAAATATCAATGATTATTTAATATGGCAAAAAACAGAAGAAGGCAGAAAAGTTGGTGCACCCATTATTAATGAAAACCATAAAGAAATACTTTTCAATAACTCGGATGCACAAATCAGAAGGGTAGAGGAGGAAACAGAGGATGCGGCTACAGCGGCAAACACTCTTACTGATTGTGTAAATGATAATTTACACAAAGCTAATTTGATTTTAGAAACTGTTCTAGGATATCTCCCACTGGCACATCAACTGCAAACAGAATGGAGGCAAAAGGCAGAAGAAAGAGCAAAATCAATCCAAGGGCTGACAAGATTAAATTGGGACTCATACTGGACATACTTAGTGAAGCCACACAGTCAGCACAGTGTGCTTAATTGTATCATCAATTCTACAGAGAAGATTGCGCCTACACTTGCCGACTCTGTCTTTTCAGGACAGTTGAATTCTGAAGTCGGTCAACCACATCTTCTCAAAACTATGCTAGATGCCTGCAAGTTTAAAGATCAAGTTCATAGATAGTTAGATTTAGTTTTAATTTTACTATGTTGCAACTGAGAAAAGAGCTGATTAGGTAAACGAATCCTTGAAATTTTTGTAATAGACTATTTTTAGATTTAGCTAAGTAGTATTTAAAACTACCTGTGCATTTGAAGGTCCTGGATCTTAATATTTTTGACTTGGAGATTGCATTTCTATACTCCATTGTCTTATATATTTTTAAAAAGGATCACATCTGGTGATTTTCATGCAGAATTGTCTTTGAAGTGTTGCATTTCTGTACCTTGGAATTTGATTTTTCATCAGAGTTACTGGATTAGAGTATCACATTGCATTTGAAAGTCTTCAAGATGAATGAGGTATTTCTATCCTTTCACTTTTGATTTCTTTTGTCTTATGATATTCGCTTTAAAATTGCTATCATTTATATATATTTGGTTTCTGTATTTCTTTTATCATTTAGGTATAGTTGACATTTATCTTTATAAATATATGAATGGTATACAATGATAGATACGTATGCTAGCCAACTCATTGCATTCATATGGGCTATCTTTGTTGTTCTTTTAGCTCGTTAAGTTGTAATACATTTTTGTAGTTGTTGATGAATTTGAACAAATGTCAAATTTGCTGCATATAATGGGTTAGTGTTAGAATTTCTGTCGATGTTGAACTGAGTAATAGTTTTATTTCAGTCAATTTAGTCCCATTTTCACGCATCCAAATCAACCCATCACCAACCCATTTAGTTATAAGGAAACTGGTCCTTTAAATCCAGTCGGAGCCACCATACCAAACGGAAAAGGAGTTGTCCTAAGGTCCCGACCGGGTGGTTTTCCCCAATGTTTGAAGCAGAGATTTTCTAGGCTTCAACACATTCTAAGAAAATAAAAATTATAGAACATATAAATTGTGATGAATATGTCCTTATCTCATTTGTAATGGAGTTTGAGTTAAATGAAAGGGGGAAATATTTTTACAAAAATATGAGGAATATAGTGGAATTAACGTGTAGACGTACTTTCCAATTATAATACAAAACTCAATCCAATGATTATAAGCACCAAATTATATCAAAATTACAAGAAGTGCTTCAATATAAATGGTCAATGAGACCCATTAAACTTACAATAGAAGAAACATACAACAACAAAAAATAATCATTCAAAAGAAAATATTCCTATTTAAAACTATTTTTTAAAATTATATGTATATATTGCTAAAAACCATTCATTCAATAATACAAATTTTGTCATATTTAGTTTTCATATATCAATATAAAAATATTTGATTACTTTTTTGAAGAAGATTATGAAAATCCCAAAATATCAACGAGCTGATATGTGAAACATGTCAGTAGTAATGTCCAAAAAAGTGTACAGGGAGATGGTCAAATAAATGGACATAATTGCATCATAGGAGGAGCCATATCAACAAAAATGTGCTTCAAATGTATGTAATCATGATTAAATTTGTACATATAAACAAATAATTTAGCATTAATTACTAATATTCAAGTATTTTCTTGCAGGAAAGAAAAAAAATGAAACTCATTCAACATGTAAAACAGGATGACAAGGAAGAAAAGGGTTGATATCAAAGTTTGTGAGTAATTGTTAATATCTCCTTATAAGAACCCAAGGTTTCAGTTTTATATATTTTAAGTGGTATTGCAAAAATGATCCTTTAATGTATTTGAATAGGTTCTAACATACAAATAGAAGACATTAGAAGAATTGATTGACATTAGGTTAAATATGTGTTGTGAGTATATGTTGGAATATCAAAAATTAATTGTGGAATTTCTAAGTATAAATTTTGTTTTAATTGTCTAGGATTGTAATTAATAGAACAATAAAATCCTTTATATTAACTCTATGATTTATAATGGGGTATAAAAGATACACGAAACAAAGTGTGGAACTACACCAAGAGAAGAGTTGTTGCAACAAGGCATGAGACATGGTTTGACGCCATGTGTATAGTTCATGAGTCAGTTCTTGCTACAGTAAATTTTTATTAGATACACATTGATATATATTATCTATTTCAATTTTCATTATTACCACAAATGTAAATACACTCATTGCACTTTATTTTTATGTTTTCAGATATATCAAGACCTAGAAGATGAAGACAAATGATGCAATCAAAAAATAATTTGTCCAAATAACCCAAGAAATGGAAGTAGCTCGAGCACTAAGATAGGATCTAGTGAAGAATGACGATCTATCTGGATATCAATGCAAGCTGTTGTATTTTCTGAAATATGCTTTTGTGAAAATAATTTTTTTTGTTTAATGTAATGGAAATAGTGTACCAATTGAAAGAAAATGGGTTACCAATAACAGTCCCATTTTGTATGAAAAACATCTTCTTATTTATATATAATAAAATACATTTTAATTTATTCTATTGTGTTATCCAATGTTGTTGTGAAATGTTACAACACATATTAAATACATTGATGATTAAATATTATAATGAAAATATATGAAATCTGAAAATATAAAAAATTAATCCAAACATCATATACAATGCACTACTCAAAATTTAAGTTATATGACTATTTTTATAAGATATGTTTCAATTTTTCAGTGAATAACATATTTAAAAATTCACAATAATTACACTATCACATGTCGATGTTTTTAAAAAAGAGAAAATCTCATACAAAAAATTGGTGCATCCATAATATAAACATGGACTAGTGCGTTATGTTATCTAAAAGCATTGTTACAGAATTCTTTTACATGGTTGGTGCCTTTTATGAAAGACACAACACCGAGTAATTTAATTATTCTTGCACAAGTATTGTTTACAATTAACACTCGAGTGCATTGTATTTGTTAAAGCACCAATGCTTTCATAGAACTAACATCCTGATGCTAGATAATATTATTTCCTTCCTTGGTGCATTATGAAAATTAAAAACAACAAGTATTTTATATCAATAGCATGCCAATGTTTTTTTACAAACCACATGCATCGAAGCGATGAGTTTAAATAAAAGAACCGCATCTGCAATATTTTTTTGTTGCCCCGATGCCCTTTCGGAAAATAATGCCTCGTGGAAATTTCTTAATATGTACGCATTGATGAAATATACATTTCATTTAATGGTGTTCTTTATATTCAACTCCTTGATGCTTTTTCTTATGTATGCAACCCTAATGCCTTTATATATTTAGCGCACTAGTGGTATTTTTCCGTGAATCGCACCGTTAAAAATACATCTTCTAAAACCTCTGAACACCTACTTTTTTTCAGGTGTGATGAAGTTCTATTATAAGCTCCTCTAAAAAATATACTATGGAAAACAAATTTTTTAGTGGATGTTTTTTTGACAATTTATGCCAACTTTATAACAATAAAAGCCTTCATTATAACCTCTGCTAGAAGTTAGATTCCTTGTAGTGTTAGTCAATCATTTTCTTATGCAGGTGATCATGCATTCAATGAACAACCCAAATCATGAACAATTTAGATACCATAGTAAGGGAAGGAGTTATATACATCCAAGCGATCCAACCACTTTTGCAGCAAAGTATTTGTTTGATCAACAAAATTTTGAGTGGTGGTGGCATCAAGTTTGCTTTACCAATTACCAAAGTTATTTTAATTGAATGAAATATTAGGGGCATGTGAATGGATCTTGTAGGGGTCAAAATTATGAGCTATGGCCTATACATATAAAGAGGCATGTAGATCACAACCATAGGGGGCATGTCATTTCGTCATGGTGAAAACAAGGAGAACTTACCCATAAATTTGACATCCATTTTTTTATAAACATGCTCGCATGTTTGGAAAAAATCATCGAGAAGATATCTAAACCAATTTAATTGAATGCCTTGTGCACAAAATTTAGTGATAAAGATAGGGATGAGCATGCACTAACCTTTAGTGTAATGGTAGGTGAATTTCCATGTGATAAGATGTGGAAAAAAATATTTTTTCATTTGTGATAAATTCTATGGCTAGTCGAAGTCCTTGATGTTTAGTATCATACTTGGAATATAGATTAGCAGAGCCCAATTTCTTACTATGTTTAGCCGAGCCTTTGAATGTGGTTAAAATGTCTTCTCCCTCGATGTATAATCTTGTCAACTTATGAATATCATGGACATGGGCATGATATTCTTTATCTAGCCACAATCAACCATTTTGAATTCTGATAGTTAAAATCTTGGTACACCGACAAACCTCTCTTGTAGTTTCAAACACCATCAATTCCTGAATAATGGGGAGAATGGAATACTAAAACAACTAGAATGAGGGACTGACTTATGGAACAATCTTTCGAAACATCTCTTAGGTGTAATACACATACACTTTTGGTCTCAAAACTAGAAAATGGGCATGATAAGTGAAGTCATTATCAACCATAGTGGCTTTCTCATATTCTCCATGCAAGTCTTCAATAGGTTGAACTTGAGGGTCAGACAATTCATGAGAGCTAAAAGAGTTGAGAGCACAACACATATAGATACTCTTGCGAAAAAAGACATGTGAAAAAAATCGATGATGGTATAAATTACGAACTGGAGGCTCCAACTGAAGGATCCAACTAAGACACCAAGGAAGAAACTCAAGAAAGAACTTGAAAGAAAATAAGTGACAAGGAAGCCACTCTTGATATGTATAGACAACTCCTATCAAATCCTGATAGAAATTTTCCCAATTAAACATTTAATAAGGTATGTAAAGGACACACCAAATCAAAACTCACTTAAAAAAAATAATTGTGATAGAAACCCATATCCCAAGGTGCCATATCATCGATCGAAAATTCAAATAATACAGGCTCAAAAAGGCGACGATATCATGGATATAAATAAAAGGTGATATCCGACTTAAAATTTTGTAGTAGGGATGACTTAAGATAATGAGCGCGTAATTAAGAGACACTGACTAACAACTAAGTAACATAGGCTATACCTTCCCAACCATAATAGATTGCACTATAACACAACAAAAAAATAAAATATTACTAACACAACTCAAATAAATAAAAAGTATACTAACACAATTAAAAAAAATGAATAACCCTAGCATAATACCCACTCTATGCTTCTGAACAGAGAGAAACATAACGATATGAATTAAGGGCCATTATACGGTTTCATGAAAGCACCATCCACCTAACTAGGCCAAATAATACCATCAATTCATGCAAGTTTGAAAACTCTTGAATATTTAATTTCTGAATCTATGAATGGCCCAAAATAATTCCTTTGGAGTTACCCTAAATGTTTCAAGTTCTTTCTATCACAAGGAAGAAATTATACCTCAAAAAAAAAAAATGTTTTCTTGATGTGGTGATCATGCCTTGCCTTTTACCACTATGTTTCCACAATTTGATGAAAGTATACTAAAAATTTATGTTCATTTAATTTCTATAACTCGTGGAGTCATTCCATGATTCAATATTCATCTGTAATATTGGTGGCTTGTGAAATGTATAAATTAGAAATAAGGAATTTCATAGGGACTACTCTTCTTTTCCATACACCAAATAAAATGTAGCTTACACTATGACACTACCATAGAATATCATCATTTTCGCGACTGAACACATATTTTCAACGAATATTGTCAATAGCCAATTTGTATAACTTTCCTACAATAAGCTCATAATTAACTTCTGTAATTAAAATATTCCTCTTTTTTCTTTTGGAATAACCCTTAGGGAAAATACCAGTAGTTAGAAAAACTGCAATATAATCTAAGTAATCTAGAACAACTTTAATTCAAATAAAATTAGCATCCAGAAGCTAGTAATTAGTATAAACCCTAAATTATCCTCACTCCAATCAAGAAATATGATTAGATCCCACACTGAATCATCTAGGTTTCACAATGAATTCAAAATATAACTTTAGAAGAAAAAAAAAGCCACCAACAAATTTGTTACTCCAAGACATGCTTATTCATTAGATACTTCAAAGTTGAAGGGTCTATGAAAAACCTAAAATGACCTACCAATAAATAATGGTATAACTTACGAAGAGAATAGACCATGACCAAATACTCTTGTTAAGTTGTTGTATAATTGTGCTACATGGTAGATAGCTTTGTACTAGAAACATATATCATATGATCTAGGTTCGCTTCTCCTCGTTAAACAAGAAAAACACAAGATTAGTTGCGCAAGAATCAATATGGACATGAAATTCCTTACTCCAGTTATGGTAACTAAGATAGGATCAATTTCCAATTTATCCTTTAATGTTTCAAATGCAACATCATACTGAGGATTCCATACAAAAAATTCCATTTTTTTCAAATGTTACTCAAGTGGAGCAATGATAGAAGCATATTTATGAATGAACATATATTAATAGGTTGTATGTTAGAAAGTAGATTTGAGTTGCTTGATTATCATTGGAGGTGGCATGTTAAAAATTACATTAACTTTAGTTGCATCAATTAATACACTATATTTCTAGATAATATGCCCCAATAAATTTCCAAATGCCAAGCAAAAGATACACTTCTCTAAATCGAGAGAAAATTTTAGTTGTCTACATCAATCAAACATTACTCTGAGTAGAATTTCATGTTTCTTCAATAGACTATAGATACTACAATCATACATATACACATCCATAAACTTATTTATGTATTCCTTAAAGGATGCAATGACAATACTAGAGAAAACTCTAGGGGAATTCTTGAGTCCAAATGGCATTACATGGTATGAAAAGGATCCCCATTCTTTAATGAAAGTGGTATTCCTCTTTTCCTATTCTAGAATCCTAACATGATGATAGCTTGAAAAACCATCTGTCAAATAATAGGTATTGTGTCCTAAAACATTGTCCAAGACCTCATCACTAAATGGAGTAGGGAAGGTGTCATGAACACATGAATTATTCAAATTTTGTTAGTATGCAAAAACCTGTATCTCATTAGAGTCCTTCTTATCTCGGATAACTACACGAATTCTCCAATAAACTTCATGTACACAAAAAATAATCCTTTTTGTAAGCATTTTGTCAATTTCTTTCTTAACCTTCTCCTTAACTCTCGGGTTCAACCGATATGAATCTTGCTTCATTAGTTGTGCATATGGTTTCAAAATATGTTTATTTCACTTATATATCATTTAATTCATTTTATCTCTATTATAGATGTGGTAAATAAGTCGTCAAACTCCTTGAGGAGGTCAAATATTTCTTTAGTTGTTTTCTCATCTGAATAATCTCCTATGGATGCTAGTTTTTATTTCTGATGAGAACCAATATTAAATTTATGCAACTTAAGAGGATGTAAAAGAGGAGCATCTTGAGGAGGCTACTTTATTTTTATTTTCATACCACTTAGAATTTGTCTTGAGCTAAAATATTAACGTAATATTTATCTCCCATTATGTTAATATTTTTAATATCTTTCTCCTAGGAATTTTTAGGATAATTTTAGAGAAGTTACACCATGTGCACTTTAATAACTCAACAAATTTTCATGAGTTGTAAATAAATATATAATACTTTAGTGCTCTTGGCAAAATATTCATGAGAAATATAATTTATTAATTTAATAAAATGAAACATAATTACATCATCACATTGTTTCCATTTTAGCTTGCATAGCCATTATGTATAACCATAATTTAAAAGTCTAAAAATATCCATTCCTAAAAATGCAGGACATAGGGTTTTTACATAAGTTAACATTGTCCTTAGTGTTTCCTCAATTACATATTTTCTAAATATGTGAAGGAAATTCCTCTTGCATTTTTTTCATTCTTTTTTTCATTTTCAAAATAGTCTCTTTAGCTCTAAATTGCTTCATTTCACTGTATTTTAAGCGATGGCTCAATTCCATTGTAAAACATGCTCTTGTCTTGAATCCTCACTAATTTCCTCACATTTTTCCATTCATATTGAATAGGTGCATTCCATTTTCATTCATGAAACCTATGAGAGGTCATCAGGCTACGCCCAACAAGGTTATCAACATGTACCCAACAAGGACTAGCATCACTAATATGGTACATAAATAATAACAATAATTTATCTTACACATTTATACACTCACTATGCCAAGTGATATGGATCAAATCAAATCCTTCTTTGACAAAATTGACACACATGAAATTTCCAATTTCCTTTAAAGTAATTTAACCAATGACAATAAAATTTAAAGGTTGTAATGTTCCAAAATTGGAATAGATACACTATTCAGAATAATATGAGATATTACCTATGTGGAGATATATAAATATACCTCATATCAGATTTCAAATCACTTAACCTTCAATAAAATATGTAGCAGCAACTTTATGCAGTGTTTTATAAAGAAAAAGGTGGGGAAAAGTGATGATTTAGGCCCTAAAACGAACGTATTCAGATCTCTGCGTAAAAATAAGAGGGTAAAGTGGTGGGATCTGATATATAGGTTTATAAGGACTCCCATGTCAAATTTCAGCCAAAAAAAATGTGTTTTTCTATGTTAAACAGTTCCTCCCTTCCTAGCTAGGCTAGAAAACCCTAATTTCCCATGATCTGGAGTATGCCGAAATTTACTGAAGAACAAGAGTGTAATTTACTGAAGGGTTTAGCTGCAATAGGGTATGAAAATTGATAAATCAGATCAGTGTCATAACTCATACATTTTACAGAAGAAAGAATGAGACAATGCAGGAGAAATTCTCAGAAATGAGGTGCTACAACCATGATAAAAGGCTGCATAACCATGACAACGTTATGTTTAGGGTTGAAGCTATATTTTATTGATTCTTTAGATATATATCATATCTGTACATAAAAATTTAGATCCAATATAGATCCATGTACAAGAAAGGCTGATCTATACATCCCCCATGGGGTCTTGCTCAAAACGTGAAGCACCGGAAGTAGATCTGAGATCTAAGAATGTAAATCTGCAGAGTGATTGAGAAATTTCTAAATAATACAATGGTACAGCAGATCATATCTCAAAAAAACATGGATTGGATGACCAATCCATGGATCACCATAGTGATAGGAAGAATCCCAACACTAGAGGTCTCTCCTCCAAAAATCAAGAAAAACACCCTCCAGTTGTAGATCTGCAAATAACGTTGTCCAGGGAGAAGAAAAAAACTGTAGCTTTTGAGAATGGTTAGGCTTGATGCCAAAGTGTAGATATGAAGCACAATCAACTAATGAACTCTTCTAGGAGGTTAAAGACACACTCACTGAGAAGAGCCACTACTATCATCTAGATCTAAGCAGATATAGTCTTCGACTTGCTACAAATCACAAGACAGCTCAACCCTCAACATGAACAGTGATGTAAATATAAGGTGAAGCTTGGCCCAAGCCTGATAGTGGATAGGTTAGAACAATTCTCATCCAAGAGATGCTCAAGGAAGGAGGTGGGATTCCTGAACAAGAATGCCCAACAAGGTATGTCTAGCAGACAATTCCTTGAGAAATTATAATCTTCAACAACCCTTTCCTTGTTTCCCTCCTCTTATTTTTATAAGATAGGAGTCTTGCCAACCCTATACCACCTTGAATCACTTAACCCTTTTCACATTAGATCCTCCTTCTAGAACTGTGTGTAGATATTATATAACTGATATGTTATACTTTCGAGTTTTTCCCGATCACACACTATTTAAATTCATGCAAAATACAGAATCTCTTCTACTATTGATCATTAATTGCGGAAATCAAATAAATTGCATGCACACATTAAAACCATAAAAATTCACACATATGAACACAATAATTTATTAGAAAGATTAAAGCTGAAAACCCCAAACTATTTGTATATTATATGTCATAGAGATCATGTAAAAATCATCATACAAAGCTCCTCACAAGTTTTCAGTACAATCTCGAACTGCTACACACTAATCAGGTCTGATCTAGCAAATCTGGTGCTCCAATCTCTACCACCTGCTAGCTGCTTCTACTATGCAATCACTGCTGAAGAATAGATCTGAATGAACTTTAATTGGTCCAGGCTTTCTCACGCAATCCTCATTTGCATCTCCAACCACTGTATGTTGCAAATCATGCAACACTATAGTCACAACTGATAGTCACACTGCTCTTTCACCTGCCTCTTCACTGGTCTCCACTCAAACTGTCCATGCACTGTAGTTAACTGATGTATTCTTCAGTTGATTAATGAGTTAATAATTAGTGAATTAATTAATAATTAATTCACACCACTCTCACTAGTGTATCAATCAGTTAGACTAGATACAACTAGCTCAACTATGTTTAACTCAGTTAAAATGAACACAACTCCACCAACTACCTCAATAACTCCACAAAACTCTGTCACATGAGTTCTAACTGAAGTCTCCATGCAATAGCTCCACTTAACCCTTAGGAATAGCGTAATTCCTTCTGTCATCTCCTGTGCCACATCTATGCACTTAATTGAAGTGCTCCGAGAGAATAAGATAATGTTTAGAGTCCAAATATTATTAAGAGCTAATAATATTTGACATATCTATTTTTAGACTGGCAATATAAAGATAGATTCCATCCAATATGTCTAAAAATAGAAGTCCATCTATTTTTCCAACTTGACCAACCTTCCACAAATAGCATCCTGCAACTCATAGAATATGATCGACATGTCTAAAAATAGACTTGCCCCAAAAATAGCCTATGGGCCCACTTAGTGAAGGCCATTGTTTTCACTAAGCTCATCATCTTGTTTCAATCTCAAAACTCCCTTTGAACAAGATAGGGATTGTCTTCCACCTCGATCCTGCCCCTGTGGTAATCGAATTTTCTCCTGGTGAGTGCCTTCATTAAGATATCAACATCCTGATCCTCCGTGGGAATGTATGAAAGTAACATGATCTTCTACTACACACAATCTATGATATGATGATACCGGATGTCAATGTGTTTAGATCTATCATGAAATACTGGATTAACCGAGAGTTTGATGCAACTCTGATTATCAAAATATATCACAGTAGGATCTAAATGTGTACCGAACAACCCGACGAGGATCTTCCTCATCCATATAGCCTCGCATGCAGCCAAACACGCTGCCATATACTCAGCCTCCACTGAACTGAGTTCCATGGATCTCTGCTTCCTACTGTTCTAAGAAACTGTTGTCGACCCGATACTAAAAATCCCTCCAGATGTGCTCTTTATGTCCATTGGGCTCCCTACCCAATCTGCATCCGTGAAGCCACACATCTTCACCTCATCTAACTGTCTGTACCATATTCCATATCTCGATGTGCCTCTGATATATCTCAATACATGCTTTCCCGCCTTCCAAAAGAGCTTGGTAGGCTTAACCATAGCTTGTGAAATTTGGTTAAAAGCGTAGCATATGTCAGGTCGTGTATTGACTAGATACATAAGCGACCCCACCAACTGTTGGTAAACAGTGGCATCCACTACCTCAGCCAATGTAGCATCCTCTTTCCTCCATCCACCAAGAAGAGGAGTGTCGATAGGCTTGCAACCATGCATGTTGAGCTTCTCTAGTATCTCCTAGGCATACTTTCCTTGAGACAAAAAGAGTCCATCACTGCGCTGCCAAATTTCCAATCCCAGGAAATAATGAAGGAGGCCCAAGTCCTTCATCTCAAACTCTTTTGCAAGATCAGCCTTGCATGAGAGTATCAACTATTCATCACCTCTCATTATCAAATCATCTACATAAAGTACAATGATCAGCAACTTACCCTCAACCACTATCTGGTACAGGTTGGGATCTGCCTCGCTCTTGGTAAAACCAAGTCTAGTGAAATAACTTTCAATCTGTGTGTACCAAGCACGAGGTGCTTGTTTCAACCCATACAGTGCTCTTTTGAGCCTACACACATGTGACTCGCTGATTAATATCTCGAAACCTTCGGGCCGCTCTATGTACACCTCATCCTTAATCAATTCTTTGAGGAACGTAGTCCTCACATCCATCTGATGACTTTGCCACCCCATCTGCACTGAGAGAGCAAGAATCGTCCGTATGGAAGAATACCTTGCGACAGGTGAAAAGGTTTCCTCATAATCGATCCCCTCAATATGCGAGAAGCCGCCCTAGCAAAAAAATATTTCCTTGTACTTCTCGACACTCCCGTCAGCTGCTTGCTTCACTTTGTACATCCATCTCGAACCTACCAATGATTTCCCTTCTGGCCTTGGGACAATCTCCCATGCACTGTTTCTGACAATCGAATCATACTCTTCCACCATGGCATCTACCCATGCAGGGTCCTCCATAGCTTCCTAGAAAGAGGATGGATCTGTCACGATACACTTGCTCATCAGAGCCATGTATCCAGTATATCGGTTAGGTGACTGACTCTGTCTGTGCTGTGATGTAGGTGCTCCTACAATCTTCTCTGCATCATGATTCAGTCTCTCAACTTCTGTAGTTCGCTTCCACCCTCTAATGGTTGGCGCTGCATGAGTGGTTTCTTCGACTCCATGAACCTCCTCTTGTGGCTAATCCACATCCTAAGGCTCATCCTTAGGAACTAATAGCTCCTCATCTACATGCAAGTGTGGCTCCCTCTCAAGCAAACACTTCATGGCTTTCTCCTCATGAAAATTGATATCCCATCGCACAACAGTCTTGCGACTCTCTAGCAAATACACACGATAGTTGTGAGGTGTATCAGTGTACCCCACAAATATCTCAACCTCTGCGGTCAGCTCCAACTTCTTCCTAGCATCCTTCGACACATGAATGTAAATAGGTGAGCCAAAAATATTTAAATGAGAAATATCAAGCTTCTTACCAGAAAATGCCTCTTCGGGTGTACTCATGCCAAGTACTCTGTGAGGACAACGGTTTTGCACATAATTCGCAGTATTGCATGCCTCAGCCCACAAGTGTATGGGAAGGCCCTGGTCATGCAACATCGCCTGTGTAGTACCCACGATCATTATGTTCTTTCACTCTGCGACCCCATTCTGCAGTGGGTTATGAGGTGCTATGAGCTCTCTTCGAACTCCTTCTGCACTGCAAAAGTCCTTGAATTCGCCAGAGATGAATTCACCACCATTGTAGCTCCTAAGAGCCTTCACCTGCTTCCCTGATTCTTTCTCAACCAGTGCCTTGAACTCACAGAACTTTGAGTATGTATCACTCTCCTTCTGCATGAATAAGATCCAACACTTACGAGAAAAATCATCAACAAATATCACATAATACTTATTCTTTGCTGTCGAAGCTACTGAGAAAGGTCCACACATGTTTGTGTGAATTCTCTCAAGAATCGTCGTGGTGCAACTATCCTTCTTGTGAAAGGTGGCTTTCAAAAATTTTCCCAAAGTACATCCCTTGCACTGATCTGACTGCGCAAGTGTACCTTTGGAAAGCCCGGTAGAAATATGCTGCAAAATTTTCAAAGAACCATGGTGAAGATGGCCCAATCTCCTATGCCATAGCTCGCCCTCATCTCGGCTCACCACTCCTTCTGCCTTGCCTGCCATTGCTGTGCAGCCATCTACCTACAACTGATAAAGGTTCTTAACTTGAACCCCTATCCTCCAGGTTTCACCAGTTGCCTTACTATGCAGGAAAGCCTTTCCCTCGCTAGAGACAACATCATAGCCCTTGTCTTCTAACATGGCCACCGAGATCAGATTCTTATTCAATCTTAGAACATGCATGGCATCCTTCAATATGAATGGTTTACCAGACTCCCTCTCAAAGGAAATGGTCCTGATACAAGTCACACTGTATCTACCATCATCGCCCATCCCGATGTGCACTCCAAGATCCTTCTCATCCAAATCACTAAATAAATATTTGTCTCTGTTCATATGAAAAGAGGCACCGCTGTCAAGAAACCACAATGAATCCATCATACTGGAGAACAAGCATGTGATCAACAAAAAATCTAGCTCAAACTGTGAGGCTAAGGCCTCTCTAGCTGCAAATCCAACAGTCTGCTTATTTTTCTTCTTCTGTGGACAATTAGTGGCGTAATGTCCGTGTTGGTGACAGTGAAAGCACTTCACCTTGGACATGTCCTTCTTCTTGCCTTTCGCACCAGATTGAGAAGCATTCTTCTTGCTCTTCCCTTCCTTGCTTTGGCAACCAAAGTGAAATTTTCTTCATCTGCATTCTTCGATGAAGATCCATCCCTGGTACTCCACCTTATCTCCTCTTGCACAAGATCCGAACAAAGTCGCTCCCATCCCAGCAATTTCTCCCGACCATTGACAGAGTCTTGATAGGAATGCCAACTCTTCGGAAGCCCAAGGAGAGCCAAGCTCACCAAGTCCTCGTCATCTACAGTGACCCCCACACTTCCCAGCTCATCCCTGCACTAGAAAAACTTTGTGACGTACTTGGGTATATTGTCGCCTTTCTCCATTTTTATATTTCTGAGTTTATCCTTGAGCGCCAACCTCCTGTGGTCACTTTTGCTTTGGAACAAGTATGTAAAATCTTTCCACATCAAGAATGGATAATCTTTACCATGAAGGCTAGACATTATGTGATCCTTCACACCTTCCAACAGAATCCTTCGACATTTTTCTATCTTCTTTTGCCATGCGTCAAGTGCGATAGCACCACTAGAAGCAGGTTTTGGAATTTCTGCATCTATGAACTCTTTCAACCCATTGTCCTCTAGCACCGCCTCCATCCTTTCCTTCCATGCAATATAATTCAAGCTACCCTCAAGGGCATACTCCAATCGCAATCCGTTGAAAGACATCTCAACTTTGACACCAAGAAAACACTACTACAAATTCAAACTCCACCAGCACAAAACTCAACCGCTTCAATGCTTTGCAATTGCTCCAATGATCAATATCTCTCTGATACCATGTAAAAATTATATAATTGATATGTTATACTTCCGAGATTCTCTTGATCACACAATATTTGACTTCATGCGCAATACAAAATCTCTTCTACCATTGATCATTAATTGCGGAAATTAAATCAATTGCATGCACACATTAAAACCATAAAAATTCACACATATGAACACAGTAATTTATGGGAAAGCTTAAAACTGAAAACCCCCAACTATATTTATATTATATGTCATAGATATCATGTAAAAATCATCATACAAAGCTCCTCACAAGCTCTCAGTAAAATCTCCAATTGCTACACACTAATCCGTTCTCATCTAGCAAATCTCATGCTCCAATCTCTGCCACCTGCTAGCCTGCCTCTATTGTGCAATCACTACTAAAGAATGGCTCTGAATGAACTCGAATTTGTCCACCCTTTCTCACGCAATCCTCATTGGAATCTCCAACCACTGTGTGTTTCAAATCATGCAACATTATAGTCACAACTGATAGTCACACTGCTCTTTCACCTACCTCTTCACTGGTCTCCACTGAAACTGTCCATGCACTGTAGTTAAGTGATGTATTACTCAGTTGATTAATGAGTTAACAATTAGTGAATTAATTAATAATTAATTCACACCACTCTGACTAGTGTATCAATCAGTTAGACTAGATACAACTAGCTCAACTATGTTTAACTTAGTTAAACTGAACACAACTCCACCAACTACCTCAATAACTCCACCAAACTCTCTCACATGAGTTCCAACTGAATTCTCCATGCAATAGCTCCACTTAAACCTGAATAATAGCATAACTCCTTTTGTCATCTCCTGTGCCACTTCTGTTCACTTAACTGAAGTGCTCCAAGAGAATAAGATAATGTTTAGAGTCCAAATATTATTAAGAGCTAATAATATTTGACATATCTATTTTTAGACTGGAAATCTAAAAACAGATTCCGCCCAATATTTCTAAAAATAGAATTCCACCTATTTTTCCATCTTGACCAACCATCCACAAATAGCATCCTGCAACTCATAGAATATGATCGACATGTCTAAAAATATACGTAGTCTAAAAATAGACTTGCGCCAAAAATAGCCTGCGGGCCCACTTAGTGAAGGCAACTGTTTTCACTAAGCTCATCATCTTGTTGCAATCTCAACACTGTGCTATCCCTCAAAGAGGTTCAATGCATCTAGACTGCGCTGTTTGACTCAGTCAAAGATCACCCATTCTTGTGATTTAGACCCCTTCACACGTGTAAGATATAATTTACATAGCCCAGATATGTGTCTGTTCACATAGGCATTGATTTATTCTTGGTTTTCAGGAGTTTTACATGTCCCCCTTTAAAATTTATTCAGTAATCATGAAATGAAAAATAAACATGGAAAAATTAATATTCCTATTAGCTGAAGCTAATTTAGGAATATTACAAAGGTTCACTTACTTTCGTTCTTAATCCTTATTCATCACATTTAGTGCCCTTTCTTAGCAAGTGAAAATCTATAATGTTCTATTAATATAATACCTCTCAAATAGGAATTAGTAATGCATGACTAAAGTGTAGGAAAATGTATTATATCTCTCACTTTCATGGTTTTTATATTATTGTCATTTCCACCTCAAGTTGGTTTTATTAAAGTCCATTGTGATGGTTCCACCACCTGTTTTGTACCATTTTATAAACATAAAGACTAAACCACAAAAGTATGAGGAAAAATAGTATAATAATTCACAATACCTACATAGATAATTAATGGGTAGCTTGACATACCCATGTTTCATGGTCAAAATAATAGAAAATTGTGCTTTGAAATATCTATAACATTCCTTCTACATTTCATCTACAATTTTTCTTAGCTCACTCCCTTGATTTTTTTAGTTTTTCCTGTCTTGCAGGTTGTTTCATGAAGATTTCGTGCACATGGCTCCCATGTTCAACCTTGGGTCTCTTCCCCTAGTATTCCTATGCACATTTATTACTTCAACAAGCATTATGTTAATAGACATGTTCATCAATTCAGAACATATTCACACACACACACACACACACATTTATTTATTTATTTTATATGTATCTCAACTAAAAGTATATATAAGAGATTTTCTTTTATATTTATGCGAGAACCATTCAATGAGAACTCTTTTATATTTTCTGGTTTGTCCCATGTCAATTTCTTTTCATAGTTATATTTCTCTTCTCTAGGGGACCATTTACCATCCACCTATTTAGTTAGCTTCCAATTCAATAAACTAGTTAACTCTTTTCTATATGGACCATATTATAAAATAATATAATTATAAAAATCTCCAATAAATCAACCATGTTAATATGAAATCCATATAGATTAGATGCTTACTTTATTCTTCACGCCTAAGACATAAAAAAATTCTTTACCTACTTTAGGGTCTATGATAATATCCTTTTTAGGAGTTTCAGGTTATTCACACTAATTTTTTTCTTAATAACCTTCACACTTACCCATTTATCCATATACATGATGTTTTTGATATCATTTCAACATTATTCCTAGATTCTTTCATCTTTTCCTAGTTGTTTGGATAACCAAAACAAAAAATTATTATTGTTTTTTCAATTGGTAATCTCTAATTTCTTTACTTGCTTTGTTATTTCTATGGCTAATTTTATTTTAATCATAATCTATTGTGATATTCTGTGAAATATTACAAAAATTTCACCTATTAGTAGGTATCTCACCTATGTGACTATTCATTTATTATTAAGATATCCTCTTGTAAACCAACTCTCTCAGTTATCATATTTTCCCTGGCATCGTGTGTATTAGATTTACAAGGTACTACCCATGATCATGTAATACCCCTCATTTGATGCTCTTATTTAGGACAAAGTCTATGTGGACCTATGGAATAGTTATCTTGTTGGTGGAAATATTTTAATTAATAATTATTTATGAAAATTATGGAAATTTTGTAAAGACAGAGCAATTTAGATCTAGAAATTCTTATCCTTGAGGATAGGATAGAATTTAGTACTTTCCCAAAATTCTCCAAAAAAATCCTTTGGAAAAAAAAAATATTATATTAGATAGAAGAAAAATATCTAAGAAATCCCCAATAAAGAGGAAAGTTAGTGGGAATAGTTAAGAAAAACTACATTGAGGAAAAGCGATTTTTAAAGAAAAATTTTGTGGAAAAAACCAAAGTAAGTCCTAGGCTATGGGAAATAACAACCTAGAATAATGGGACGTCGTTATGGAAACTTTCTAGGTAAATTGGGCTTAAAAGTTCCATCACTAGTGTGACAAGAGGTTGTCAACACTAGGGGAAAATTGATCTATGCTCGAGGGAGAGCTCTAAGGAGAAGCTCATGGTTGGGAGAAAAAATTGTCTTTACAGGTTGGTATGTAGCATATAGAAATTTAATATTTAATCTCCTATATTTTAGTAGTGGATAGAAGTATGATATTGTCTAAGTTAATAGAAAAATTCTACTTTGTAATAAAGGATTAATGTTATGATAAACCAAGTTCGAATCATGGTATAGGATAGTCGCATATGCTTGGTTAATATTATATACAGTGCCAATAATGTGTATTTTACAGTGTTAATACTGTGCATTGTACAATGTTAATAATGTATTAAATACAATGTCGATATTGTGCTTTATATAGTAAACTAAGGTACTATAGGTGGATACAATTAAAATATGTTTAGTTATGAAACCACAAAGGGGTATAAGCATGGAGTAAACAGTGTATACTTATTCATATATGTGTAGAAGTAAAATAAATAAGATATCCTATAAAGATTAAGTTGAATGTAATCTATTGCTAGAATGATGGGGAAATAATTGAAACTTATAGACTAATCTAAGAAATATATAGCTATAGAAAATTAATATCCTTTCACTTTTCTAGAAGGAAGAAATAGTAAAGAATCTGCAAACTCTACCTACTGAGAAAAAATAAAATGAAGTTAATGCATGATAAAATATAGAAAAAACTACAAGTGCATTTATGAATAAATTAGAGATACATTTAATAGTTTCTAGAAATACAGACAAGTAATCTATAATTATCCAAGAGAATTATGGAAGCACATAATATATGAATGGATTCACAAACTAGTGATTTCATTTATAAAATCTGAAATTCTAAGGCAAAGTACATAAGCATCCATCATCGACATAAGGAGGAAATGTAATTAATATTTCCACATATAAATATTTAAAATTGTCTAGCAACAACAATCCTTGTACATCCTTGAGGATTACTGAGTCATATGTATATGACGGTATTGAAAATAAGAATACATATCACATCAGTTCATTAATTGTGAAAGGCCAAGTATGGCACTAACACCTAAAAATAGGAGCTAAGACACCTCTCTAAGCTAAGTTTTAGAAGGAGAGCCATGGCAGAACAACATGCTACCAACCCGAGGAACATTATAGTTTGTAAGTATAGGTAGTGTGGGAACCTTGAGTTTCACGTAGACCAACATAATTTAGAAGAATACCTTTAAAAGAGCAGAAATGTGAAAAGTATAGAGAGCCAAATAGAATAATAAATAAAAATTATTACTATGTAAGGGATAGAGAGATACCTTACTTGAGCACGTTGTCGTGATGTTTCTCGCACCACATGTGCATACCAATCAAAGAATGTTGTGAGTGAAGACATCCTCCAACATATAAATATTGAAATAAATAAATGAGAAATTGAAAAATTACATAATGTATCAAAATAACCTGAAGGTGAGAGGATGGGAGGATATGTTGACATCCTCATCTTCTTCAAGAAAATTATCGTCTCAGAAAAAGAGTAACATGGATGGCAACAACGCACATATTAAATTGAGATCATAAAATGAAATGCTACCAAGAAGGGAAAAATATAATAGAAATTAAATATACAAAAATGTCAAAACGATAAATAGAATTGGGGTAAGAATGTGTGTCAAACCTCAAACGAGGAATTAAACTATGTTACGAGATTTGCGTGAAAAACTTAAGGGGAAAAACACAGAGATAGGTTACACATTTTTCCTGAGTAGTGGGAAGGGGAAGAAAACCTAAATTTCTTACGCAACTGTCATGAATAATAGGAGGAAAAACCCCAATGTAATATAATTTTGTGAATAAATACAAAAATAAATATTCAACAGTAAATGGAGCAAAATGTAGCATATAGCCTTCTTAAATTTCCAATTGAATTAAACCCGGGATCTAGTTAAATAGAAGAATTACAATTCCCTTAGGTTCATAACCAAATGTGCAGTGCATAACATACCCTTCCATGGGTGAAGAGCACATAAAACTCAGAATCAAAATAAAATATAAAATGAAATACTCAGTTTTAAATGAAATAAAGGGTCGTAATTCATTTATATTCACAGTTAAGTGGGTAAATCAGTGTGTACAAAGCATGCTACTGAATATGCGAAAAAATTGAATATGTACAACCGAGTAAATTAAATGTTGAATCCAAAACTTAATGGAACAAAGGATAGTCATTACCTTGTCCAACATGTGCCATCCAAAAAATAATTTATCCACAAGCTAAAAGAATAAAGAGAGGTGTATCCTATGGTCTCGTCAGCGTACTCACATAACAAGGAATTGAACCTAATAACGTATGGGAAGAATGGCCAAGTGCAATGAAATCATTTAAATGCTAAACATAATTATAAATAAACCCAAATTTCATTAAATTTTTGTATTATGGGTTACGTATCAAGAATTATGCAATTTTCAAATAGAACAGACGATTCTAATACCTCAGCCAACATCTCAGATACACATATGTCACGCCAGAAATGGAATAGCGAGTAAGACTCCAAATCCAAATAGGCTGCATAATATATCACAACATAGCGCTAAACCCAACCATTCTGGGGGTGGAAGACATACTAAAAATGTGCCTGAATTTTTATACGAAATATACAGAAACCCAAAACCTCAATGTTGTGCTAAGGTGAAAATGCTAAAACCAGAATGCATAACAAAGACTTACCTCTATTGAAGGAAAAGGGGTCGGAGGACTTCCCAAAATTAACCCAATGATTGTCACCAAAACGCTTTGAAACAAGGGAGAAGTCATTACCCAAATTACCACGCAGAGGAGTAGAGGGATTCCTTCTTGCGTAAGAGAATAAATCACTACGAGATATGTATAAAAAATAATATTTAAAATCAAAAACATAAAACAAAGAACGAAGGTGGAATAAAGGTTACCTGAATGATGAATTCTAAGTCTGAAACGCTATGGGTTTTCTGTGAAAAAAAAATGAAATTAGGAGTAAACCTGGAGATTGTAAAATAAATACAACTTATGTAACCATACCAACAAGAAAACACGGTGAAAACGCAGTAAAATCCTTATCTGGGAGGTCATCGTGAAGGAATGCTCTGCGCAGAACCAAATTTTTTCCATAGCGAGAATGATAAACACACACAGAGTCAACTTCGAGGAGGAATCGAGCTACCATGGCTTTGAAAGTCGAGTTGTAGGGTCGAGCTATGGAGTCATGGATCCCTAAGGCATGATAGCCGCAAACCATGCAATGAAAGGTCATAACGACGAAGAGTAAGGTAGGTAAAACCCTTAGGGTTTTCTTAACCATTTTGAGTCGTAGTTCTAATCCCTTTGATCTTAACCATTCATAATGGGTATCAATAAGGGTGAAGGCCATGTGAGGGCACATCTCCTCTACCACATGGTTCACTCTGAGAAATAATGTCATTGAGGTAGGGTCAAAATATTAGATGTAAAGTGGTGTTATGTAGTGGGTGTTAAAGCCTTCTTAGAACCCTATCTACCTTTCATGTGGGAATAAGGGTATAGAACATATACCATCGTAGGAATATAGGTAATTGATATTAATTTAGGTGTAGAGTATAGGTTAAATTATATAAAGGGTAATGTATGTGAAGTTATGTAAAGGTAAGTAAAGGTATGTAATCGTTAGAGTATAGGTTAGTGTACGTAAAAGTTAGGTTAGCAATATGAACCTATGAATTTGATCCAAGTCGATATTGGTGGCCACGCACCTACTCCATTTGAACCCTCACCATTATTTCTTTTCATTTTAAAGTTGCAATGACACTTACTATTTTTAGTAGTTTTTTGGGTCCTGAAATTTCGTAGCCATTTTGAGGCCCAAAATGACGTTTTTTTTGGGAAAATCAGGAGCAACATGGGTCCATAGACTGATGTTTCTCACTGAAAATTTGTATTCCTTAGATAGATATTTCTAACGAGCTATTGAGCACGTCAAATGGAGATTGGATGCCAAAGTTACATCCCTGAGAAGTTGAAACACCAATTTACTGAAACGGGACCCACAATTTTTGCGCTTCAACTCATAGGGTTAATTTTTTGGAAGTTTCTGGTTTTACATTGTTTCTAGACAATAAATAGGCCTTTGAGCATCATTTTAACATAGTGGAGAGGCTTATAGTCGTCACATCTCTTCTTAGGGATATGCTACCAGTGCCCCCGCTCGCTCATTTCTATTATTCCTATAAGCATGTTTTAGTCATTTGTTTTGTAACACAGTTCGAAGGCCTGTAGCTGCCACATCTCTTCCCAGAGATAAACCTACTAACACCCTAACTGTTTATTTACATTCTGTTTGTAAACAACTTTCAGGTATGTAGCATAGTTCAAACGCCTGTAGCTGCCACATCTCTGCTGAGAGATACGCTACCAACACCCTAGCTAGTTTATTTCAGTCACTTGATTTTAATAAAAGTAAGCATTATTTCCATTGCAAAAATATGGATCAGTGGTATCATAGCAGTCTGCTCTTTTATTTTTTCTTTTCATTTCCCCAACGTGGCCAAGGTATAAGAAGTTCAACCTCACAAACCCCGACGACCCCCCATGGCAGAAGGAAAGAAAGAGAAGGGAGCAGGATATCCTTTCAAAATATTGCTCGAGGAGGCCCTCGAGAAATAGAGGAACATGATGATGGATAACTTTTCCCAGATCCTTCAACTGCTTTAGATTTATACAGGAACATAGCAGAATACACATATGATCATAAACACAGATATGCAGCAGAAATAATGCTTCCTTTTGTTAATAAGAAATGAATGAAATATGCTTACAAACATAATGTAAGTAAACAACGAGGGCACTGGTAGGCTTATCTCTAAGAAGAAATGTGGTGGCTACAGGCCTCCAAACTGTGTTACAAACAAATGACTGAAACATGCTTACAAGAATAATAGAATGAGCGAGTGAGGGAACTGGTAGCGTATCCCTCAGAAGAGATATGATGGCTAGAGGCCTCTCCATTGTGTTACAATGAGGCTCGAAGGGATATTTATTGTTTAGAAACAATGTAAAACCTGAAACATCCAAAAAACCTAACCCTAGGAGGTGAAGCGCCAAAATTGTGGGTCCCATTTTGGTAAATTTGTGTTTCAACTTTTCGGGGATGTGACTTTGGCATCGAATCTCTATTTAATGCGCTCAATAGTTCGTTAGAGAGGCCTATTTGAGAATTAAAACATTTAAGTAAGAAATATTGTTATATTGATCCATGTCACTCCCGATTTTCCCAAAAAACGTCGTTTAGGGCCTCAAAATTGCTTCGGAAGTTCATGACCCGAAAAACTGCTCAAAATAGTAAGTTGTGCTACAACTTGAAAAAATAAAGAACTAATGGTGGGGGTTTAAATGGAATAGGTGGGTAGCCACCAATATCCACCTGGATCATCAAGGCCCCAAAACGGCTCCGGGAGTGTAGGACCTGAAAACCTGCTAAAAATAGTAAGCTGTTGGAAGTGAAGAATTGAAAGAGTTGATGGTGTGGGTCGAAATGGAATAGGTGGGTGGCCACCCATATCCACCTGGATCATTGTTCCCTCCTTAGGAAGAAATGGTCCCCATTCCGTTAAGTTCCTCCGTGGGGTGGAAATTATGCTGAACTTGGTATTGGATATTTCCAGGATGTCGCGAACCTGTTGGTGAACATGCTAGATGTAGATGTGTCGCCAGTGGGTAGCCGTTAAAGGATGTGGGAAAATTTATCCATCATCTCATTCCTCTGTTTCTTGAGGACCTCCTCGAGCAATATTTTGATAGGATCTCATGCTCCCCTGTGTTTCTCTCCTTTCGCCATGGGGGGTCGCCAGGGTTTGCGAGGTTTAACTCCTTATACCATAGCCACGTTGGGGACATGAAAAGAATAACATAGAAAGAGCAGACCTCTCTGATACCACTGATCCGAATTTATGCAGTAGAAATAATGCTTCCTTTTATTAATAAGAAATGGTTGAAATATGCTTACAGAAATAATATAAATAAACACCAAGGGCACTAGTATGCTTATCTCTGAGAAGAGATGTGGCGGTTATAGGCCTCTGAAATTTGTTACAAAACAAATGACTGAAACATGCTTACGAGAATAATAGAAGTGAGCGGGCGAGGGCACTGGTAGAGTATCCCTGAGAAGAGATGTGATGGCTACAAGACTCTCCATTTTGTTACAATGAGGCTCAAAGGCCTATTTATTGTTGAGAAACAATGTAAAACCCGAAACGTCCAAAAACCTAACCCTAGGAGGTGAAGCGCCAAAACTGTGGGTCCTGTTTGGGTAAATTGGTGTTTCAACTTCACGGGGAGGGAAATTTGGCATCCAATATCTATTTGACGTGCTCAATAGCTCATTAGAAAGATCTATCCAAGGACTACAAATTTTGAGTGAGAAAAATCAATCCATGGACCCATGTTGCTCCCGATTTTCCCCAAAAAACGTCGTTTAGGGCCTCAAAATGGCTGCGGAAGTTTAGGACCCGAAAAACTACTACAAATAGTAAGTTGTAATGCAACTTGAAAATAGAAAGAACTCATGTTGGGGATTCAAATGGAATAGGTAAGTGGCCACCAATATCCACATGGATCATGAACGACTCAAAACAGCTCCGGGAGTGTAGGACCCGAAAACCTGCTAAAAATAGTAAGCTGCTAGAAGTGAGGAACTGAAAGAGTTAATGGTGTGGGTCCAAATGGAATAGGTGGGTAGCCACAGATATCCACCTGGATTAGAATTGTTTATAATTAAACGATTCGGACTCCTTCAACTAGTAAGGATCCAACTTTCTATGATATTATAAGTAAGAGTTTAGTAACTGAGTAATGGTTACAGAACCATAGCACATGAAGTTTATTAAAATGATTAAGATGGTAAAGGAGGGATAACAATCATTAAATAAAAAAAGTACAAGATAAAAAATATAAAAAAATCATTTGGGACATGACAAATCCCTTATCCAAGAACCATTGAGTTTCTCATTATATAATTATGAAGAATTTTGTGAGGTAAAACATTTATTTGATTCTACTTTATTTTAAATGACAAGTCATGGTTCCTTTCTTCAAATTTTTATGTTTTGATTTTATGTATGTTGAATCTAGAGCACACTACTAAATCCACAGTTTAACCCTTCTTACTTGGTTGCATGTATTTAAAATTTATCGAATGCATATATTGAAGATGTGTGGATCAGTTAATTTGTAGATCATTTATACATAGAAACACATTTTATTCTCTATTTATTACTTTGAAGTCTTACTTTTCACATTTCCATATTATAATTTGACTATACCTATGGATATATTTCTTACATGCTTCTCAATTAGTGTTAATAACTTCATTTTTTTTTACATATTTAACATACTATATAGAATTTATTCTAAACCATACCTTGTATGGAAGAAGGATTGTAAATTTATGGCACCATTAAATTGTTTAATATCCATCTCTAAAACTTACTAGCCAGCACTACTTACCCAAGACTTTTTATCCAATTTATATCTTACTTGTATGAGATTATCCACAATTTTTTTCTCCCCTTTTTCCTATTTCTCAACAAAATAGTAGTACTTCTAAAAATTTATACGAGATTCAAAATTTTACTTTGATACATTTATAACTACAACTAATTCATTTCTCTTCCTTTTGCCATTCCTCCATTGTTCGTAAATGGCTTCTTCATGTGTTATGAAGTAGATAGTTCCAACGTGCTTACCATATGTTTTATTTATGATAATATGGTTTCCTCTTTAGTTCTTTATCATTTTAAGATTCACATTCCAAATAAGGAATCAAAATCAAAATGAGTTTTTTGGCCTATGATAATGTATTTAATAATTAATTGTTTTATATAGGTACTTATGTGGCTTCTTTACCCCATTCCTCCATTGTTCTTAGATGGATTCTGCATGCATTCTGAAGTATATAGTTCCAAAGTGTTTACCTTACGTTTTATTTATGATAACATGGTTTCCTCTTTATTTCTTTATTATTTTAAGATTGACATTCCAAATGAGGAATGAAAATGAGAGTCTTTTGACCTATGATAATGTATTTAATAACTAATTGTTTTATATAGGTACTAATGTGGTACAATATTATTTCTTATAACATTTATGTTATTTTTTACTTTAATTCAACAATTTTTAATGGATATCTTACTAGTTTAACATCTCTTTTTGACTTTTTAATAATGCCTATTAAAAGATATAATAACAATTTGACGTTATAAAATATATGAATCTAATTTTTCTTTAGGAAATATATAATTCATATCATTTTTTGTATAATATTTGTTCCACTCCCCTCCCTTAATCACAACTACCCCGTTAATAAAATCATTTCTCTCCATACGCCTTGCAAGTAAAATTGAAAGGATCATCTCTGTGAGGTAATTCCTTACATTGGCCAAAAAAATCCAACGTAATTTTATTGAGTAGTCTAGGCAGAATGATGTTCGATGAATCTCCATCGTTGTCCTTGAATTTTTTTTAAGCTCTTGTTCTCTACCTCTTGTCCTGCGAAAACCAGCGGTTTCAGTTTTGGAGTACGAATTTGCTTGATAAAACCAGTGGTTGAATTTCCTTCTAAAACCAGCTGCTTCAGTTTCAATTGAATTTGTTTCTAAAAAATCAGCTTCAGTTTCAGTTAAATTTGCTTCCAAAAATGCAGCTTCAGTGAAGTCGAATTGAAAATGTTGATATTTTTTCTTTGTGCCAAATCTGGCTACAGTTACAATTATTGTTAGCTCAAAAGGATAAATCTAATGTAAATACAATTTTCATATTATCATCTTTTGATGATCAAAGCACATTAATTGTAAGTGATATATTGCAAAAGAGGTGGAAATTTTATGGAGCAAGAAGCCTGTGAATTTCTGTGCTACAGTGGTTTATGCATTTGAAATGAAAATAGAATTAGTTTAATGAGATAACACACATTTTCTGGACACTGAAAAGGCTTCCTTTATTTGAGCTCTCTTATGCATTTTTTACCCTTACTTTATTTCCATTACATTTCGGTTGGTGTTGGCGAAGCAACATGTAATGGATGGAGATTAAAATGACCCGTCAGTTCGTAGAAGTCGAGGATTTAGACTTCGTTGTGGTGGTAGCACACGCAGTGCAAAGACCTAGGGTCTAGCAACGTTCCTCATTATGAGTAGCAACATGTGAGTGACTGAAATCTTCAACAGAGAACGCAGGTCAAAAGGAAGCGCACATAAATCAAAGGATCATTAGATCATTTTATACATGATTGAGACAACAACTTCGGCCTTTTTAAAATAATAATAATTATTATTATTATTATGTTTGTCATGTAAGTGGGATTTTTTTTTTTTTTTTAATTAATTTTGTAATTGGAGTTATAAGGGAGACAATTGAAATTTATTTATTTTTTATTTTGGAGCAATAAGGTGAATTCGAAAATGTTGTTATTGTTTTTGGAGGAATAAGTAGAATTTTTTATTTTGGAGAAATAAAGGTTATTATTTTTAACTCAAAGTACCTTTTACTTTGGGGGGTAGATTTTTTTTGGAAGAAATTTTTAAGGGCATTGTTAAGTAGTCAAATTTTGAAGGGATTTTATTGTAAACACTTAACGAGAAATTGACTAGAGCCAAGTACAAAGATCAGCCATTTTTCTCCTTTTTTCAATGACTATACGAGGGTCAAGGACAAGCCCCGATAGATCATTTTTTTTGCGTGGCGTGTGTTTTTTCTTGTGTGGCGTGTTTCGTGTGACGATTTGCTCATTTTTTCTTGTGCTTGATTCTTTTGGTGCACTGCTTCAACACTACCATGTCAAAGTTAATTAATCTCTTCTCTAAATCTGATAAGCTAGAAGGGGTGAAATCTTATAAGACATGGAAACGTCTAATTGAAAGCATTCTCATATATAATGAATTGTGGAATGAAATATGTGATGGAAACATTAAGCCTAATAAACCAACAGATGTAGCTTCACTTGCAAAATGGGAATTAAAAAATGCCAAGGCATTAGCTCTTATAAAGGCATCAGTTAGTAATGAAATGTACATACATATTGAAAATGCCTCAGATGCATGGACTGCTTTACATACATTCAAAGATCTCTTTGATACACAACATGAATCAAAGAAGGTTAATATTCAATTAAAATTTCTTCAACAGAAATTATCTGAAGGTGGTGATGTTCTTGAATATATTTCACGGCTTAAAAACATCAAACAAGAAATAATAAATGTTGGTTTTCAAGATTTCGATGAAATTTTCTTGACTACAATTTTAATTGCTAGATTTCCATCATCTTACACACATTTTTTGGAAACTTTGCAACTCACTGGAAAGTTAGAGAAGATAAAGTTTTATGAATTGAGTGATATGTTATCCCAACATGACAAAAAATTTGGGAAGAAGAAACAGAATGGGGAAGATGTCTTCTTCACCGAAGCCAGTACAAGTAGCTCCTAAGCTAATATTTCATGAAACCGAGGAAGAGGAAATTTCAATCAAAGTCAAGTTCGTGGTCACGGTCAAAGCAAAGGAAACAATTTCAATAGAGGCTACAATTCAAGCAGGAGCAATTTTCAAGGAAGAGGCAACAATCAAAGCAGAATATATAATCAAGGCAGAGGACAAAATCAGAAGAGAGCTCAAAGCAGAGGAAGAGGAAAATATCAAGGTAGAGGACAATCTGAAGGCAGAGGTAGAGATTTCAGTCAAATTTTTTGTAGGAGATGTAACAAAGTTGGCCATTATGCAGAAGATTGTAGAACTTTTGCTGATAAAATTCCCAAGTTTCATCCAAACTGTGCACAGTTTTCAAATGATGAAGATGATCGTGATGGTTCATAATATGTCCTCACCAACAGAGAATCAATAGCTTTACACATTTCAATCTTTCTTAGAAGTGATTATGAACATGCATGGATTATGGATATAGGTGCAACTCAACACATGAATTTTCGACGGGATTTATTTTGGAGCTTCCAATAATGCCATCTCAATTAAATCTATCTAGCTGATAAAACAAAACATACTCCTTCTGGAAATGGAGTAGTTAAATTTTTTTTACCTGGCATTGGAGAAAGAATGATTTAAAATGTATGGTTTGTCCCAACATTTAAGAAAAAATTGCTATCTTTAGTCACAATTCAACAAGCGGGACATATGGTGATTATGGAAGATGGCTTAGTTAAAATTAACTTAGTCAAACAGAACATGAAAGTAGTAATGACAAGTTATGAAGATGGAAAATTCTTAAGGATGAAAGGGACAGTTATTCCAAGAAGTTCTAACTTTGTAGGAGTAGCAAGTACAAACATTTCACCGATCAGATTGTGAAATGTAAGATATGGCCATCTCAACTTTGATAGTCTCTCTTAGTTACAAAATTAGGGAATGTTTAAGGGACCTCCAACCTTAAAAATGGAAAATGTAAAATGTGAATCTTTCATTTATCGAAAACAACATTGAGATACTTTTCCCACAAGTTCATGGCATGCAAACAGGCATTTGCAATTGGTTCAAAGTGATATTTTTGGACCCTTACCAACTTCGCTAGAAGGATGCAGATATTTCTTACTCTTTGTTGATGATTTTAGCAGGATGACTTGGGTATATTTTTTGAAGAAAAAGTCAGAAGCATTTGAAAAGTTCAAAACTTTTCGTTAGCTTATTGAAAATGAAGTAAGGGAGAAGATTTGCACTCTTAGAACTAACAATGATGGAGAATTCACTTCAACTGAATTCAAAATGTATTGCATGGATAATGGCATAAAATGAAATCTTACCAATTTCTACACTCCACAGCAAAATGGAGTAGTAGAAATAATGAATTGTACCTTGTTAGGAATGGTGAGATCTATGTTAACTTTCAAAAAGTTAAGTCCTATATATTGGGTCGAAGCAATTCATACCGTTTTCTACTTAAGGAACAAATTTCCCACCGCTTCTTTAGACGAAATCATGCCTTATGAAGCATAGTTTAGCTTCAAACCTTGGGTTAAACATCTCAGGGTTTTTGGATCAGTATGTTATTCCTTAGTTCCGAAGGAAAAATGAACTAAGCCTGAATCACGAAGCTTGAAGTGCATAATGATTGGGTATTCTGATGAGAAGAATGGGTATGGAATTTTGTCGAATGGGAAATTTATTGTAAGCAGAGATGTGATTTTTGATGAAATGAAAGTAAGAGTCCTGAAGAAGTAGAAACTCTTCTTTAAAAGTTATAAAAAAAAAGTGATAAAAGAAATGAAAATCTCCAAAGTCAACCAAATTCACAAAATTGGTATGAACTTGAGTTTCCTTCATCTGAAAATGATTCATCCAGTCCGTCTTCTTCACCAGCACCGTCGGGGTCTTCTAGCAGTTCATCCAACTCTACTAGAAACAATAGTTCTTCTGAAAATGACTCTCCGCCCCCAGAACCTGCGGTTGATCAAAAAACATCAGTTTACATCAACCCTCTTTTCAATGATGGTGATTTTTCACAATATCAAACCAGTGAACATCAATTGCGAAAATGGGCAGTTCAGCTTTTGAAAGATGTAAGGCCTAATAAATAGAATAAAAGAGGAACAAGGGGATCACAAATAAATGAAGGAAATTTTTCCTTGATAGCAAATGATTTTACTGAACCTTCTACTTATCAAGAGACAGTAAAACATAAAGAATGGCAACAGGGTATGGTTGATGAATACCAAGTTTTTCTCGACAACAACACTTGCAGACTTGTTGATTTTTCCCAAAATGTTAAACCCATCGGATGAAAATGGGTTTATCGAATTAACTACAAGAAAAATGGCGATATTAACAAGTATTAAGCAAGAATTGTTGCTAAGGGTTTCTCGCAGTAGGAAGGGATAGATTACGTTGAAACATTTTCTCCTACTGCTAAATGGAACACCATCTGACTCACACTTGCCTTAGCAACTCAACAAGGATGGAAAGTTCATCAGATGGATGTAAAAAGCGCTTTCCTCAACAGAGATTTACAGGAAGACGTGTACATGAAACAACCACCAGGTTTTGAAATTGAAGGACATGAACATAAAGTTTTTAAACTGATAAAGTATTTATATGCGTTAAAACAAGCTCCCCAAGCTTGGTATGCCGAAATGGATGAATACCTTCGGAAAGTTGGTTTTCAACGAAGTGAATCTGACGATACCTTGTATGTACGCCAACAGGGTAAAAATCTGGTGATTTTGGTTATGTATGTAGATGACTTGATTATCACTGGAAACAATGATGATCACATTGCACAGGTGAAAAAGGAGCTACATACAGGTTTTAAGATGACAGATTTTGGACTACTTCACTACTATCTTGGGGTTGAAGTATTCCAACGTCAACATCATATCTTCATTTCTCAGAGTAAGTATCCAACAGAAATTATTCAACGATTTCGAATGTAGGATTGCAAGCTTGTTCTTACCCCTATGGAAAAAAAACTTGAAACTTTCAAAATTTGAAGGGGGGGAAATGGTGGATAACACTACTTATCGACAGTTGATTGGTAGCCTGATTTATCTGACAACTACTCAACCAGATCTTTCTTATGCCATTAGTATTCTTTCCAACTTCATGCAGGAACCATGATATAGCCACTGGAATGAAGCCAAAAGAGTTCTTTCTTATATCCAAGGAACAAAATGTTTTGGTCTTCTTTACAAAAAGACTAAAAATTTTGTACTTGGTGGATTTTCAGATGTTGAATTTGTTGGCAGTATTGATGATAGGGCATCAACCTCAGGTTATTTAATGAACATGGGGTCAGCTGAAGTGTCCTGGAGTTACAAGAAGCAATATAAAGTGGCCACTTCTTCAGCAGAAGCAGAGTACATATCAGCATGGGAAGCAGCATGTGATATTGTTTGGTTGCGTAGAGTTTTACAGGATTTGGGAATTCCTCCAGCAGAAGCTACTTTGTTATTCATCGATAACCAGTCAGCAATAGAGCTTGCCAAGGATCCCTTTTTTATTCAAAGATGAAGCACGTGGACACCAAGTATCATCATATCAGATCACTCATTCCAAAGGATGTCATCAAGCCAATTTATTGTCCTTTAGAATATCGTACCTCCGATATCTTCAGCAAACCTCTTAGCAGAATAAATTTTTCTATGTTTAGGGATGAACTTGGTATATATTGTAAAGTATATTTGGATCATAGGGGGGAATGTTAGATGATCCAAATATCATAATTTAATGTTAGGATAAAATATTTATTAAATTAGAATATTTAATAAATATTAGAGGCATTTAAAAATAGAATATTGTTAGAAAAGATAGGACTCTAGAATAGAGTCGTATCTTAGGCTCTAAAATAGGAATAAAGTTAGTAGATTGGATAGAAGATCATTTATTTTAAATGTACACTTCTTGTTTTATCAATTGGTCCATAAATAAATTAAGTTAGGACATATAGCTTGTAAATAGGTTAGTTTCCTAATTGCATTTTAGTGGACGTTTACGTTTGTAAACTCTATCATTTTTTATGTAATTTCTTTTCCATTATCAAAAAAATTACGTGTCTAAGGACACTTATGTATTAATAATTACATCTACGATATAACAATATAGCATTCTCTTTTGATTTGTATATGTAGTGATATTTTTCTCCTTATTTTCTTGGTGTAATTGTTAAATTTAGACAAGAAATTTTACTCTTTGGTATAACGATCAGTAGCCCATATTTTGTATAATTTTGTCACCAAATTCAAAGTATTTAATTATCTATTAAAATCTTTATGGGTGGTATATCTAATGGATGAATATACTTACGGTCCCATATTCAAGTTTATAACAATTTTCTATCAATTTATTTTATAACAAGTTACAATTATGTTTCTTAGCCCTTTTTTCTTCTTCCAACAAGTGCATTATACGGTATGAGAGTTTACCTTCTGTATGTTCTATATTACATTACCCCAAGAAAAAATTAAATTTCAAGAGCACAACATTTGAATCCTTAGGCCTCACATTTTAACCTACATTTATGATATAATTTGTAACACACCTAAATTCCATACTAAAAAACATATTTCTTTATGACTATAATTATTTGAACAATGAAAATATATTCAAATTATTCGAAGAATGGCAACATATTCTCTCAAATTATTTCAATTTACATTCTAAACCCCTAAAGAGTTAATTTCACTTAAATCTACTTGTATACTTATAAGCATATAAATTAGTCCTCTTACTAGGACATTTGGTTTTTCTCAGTCTTATTTCAACTTCTCTCATATTTCCTCATAGTGCATAATATATTACCATCTACTTGTATACTTATAAGCATATAAAAATTGTTCCTCATAGTCCATAATATATTACCATCTACTAGTATAATTATAAGTATATTAAAATCATATTAAAATTGGTCCTCACAGTCCATAATATATTACCACGTACTAATATACTTATAAGTATATTAAAATCGGTTCTCTTACTAGCAAAGTTTAAGTATAATTTTAAGGACATTAAAATTGGTTCTCGTAATAGGAAATTTTGTTTTTATCATTGTTTTATTTCAACTTCTCTCATATTTCCTCATAATCAATAATATATTATTATCTTATTTCATTTTTTCTCATATTTCCTCATAATCCATAATATATTACCTCGGATTTTAGGAAATTTAGTTTCATGTCTATATATTAAATCATTGTAATAATAATGTTTACACTTTTAATGACAATTCACATTTCAAACGTGAATAAAATATCCACTACATTTAGTTTGGTCTCTATATATTAAATCTCATATTTTCTCATAATCCATAATATATTACCTCCCATTTGAGGACATTTATTCTGGTGTCTATATATTAAATCCTTGTTATCAATAATCCATAATATATTACCTAGCATTTGAGGACATTTAGATTAGTGTATATATGTTAAATCCTTGTAACCATAATATTTACACTTTTAATGATAATCCACATTTCAAACATGAATTAAATCTCCATCACATTTAGTTTGGTGTGTATATATTAAATCTCATATTTTCTCATAACCCATATGTTATGTCCCTATATTACTAGTATAGTCCCTTATTGTTGTTAGTGTAACCCCCTTATTGTTATTATTGTACCCTTGTAACCCCCATTTTGTTATTATTGTGCCCTTAAATTATTATTGTTAGGTCGGCTAGGATTACATTGTGGCCCACTAGGATTACATTATGGCCCCATGGACTCCTATATATAGAAAGGAGGATTTGTAAATTGTATCATCCAAGAATTGTTCATTTATGTAATGTATTGGAGGTTTCCCCCTCGAAGTGGCTTATTTATAAGGTGTTGATATCTCTTTTCTTCTATTTTTGGAGTTGGTTACACAACATTTGGTATCAGAGCTTTGGGATTCTAGGGTTTCGCTCCTCCAAACAGGTCATTGTGGCATTTTTGCTATAACTTTTTTTCTACGAAGTTTCAAAAGCTGAAATTTTTAGGGTACGAAGCTGAAATCCTGAGGAATATTTTCTAAGAATTTAAGAGCTTGGTTCACAACATTTTTGGAGATATGATCTGTGGAAGTTAGGTCTTTTTTCAAGATCCTAAACAGGTCATCGTGGAATTTGCGCTATAACTTTGTTTCTACGAAGGTTCAGAAGCTGAAATTCATATGGTACGAAGATAAAATCCTAAGGAAATTTGTAAAAAAATTTCATAACTTTGTTCGCAATATTTTTGGAGGTATGATCTGTGGGATGTAGTGCTTTTTCAGGCTCCTGAATTTCATCTCAAACAGGTGATCATAGGAAACATTCAATAACTCTCGCTCTGGGCATTGGATTGGAGTGCCGTAAAAAGTAGTCACAAGTACACGGACTTTAGTTTCTTGACTATCAATTTCAGAGACAAAGGACGAAACATTGACACGTGGCAAGTCCTACAAGTTATCTCTACTGAACCAGTTCAGAATTAGGTCATTGTGGGAGATTGGACACAACTTTGTATTGGAGAATCCAAATCAGGTCAGACCTATGGCATTCAAAAGAGAATTTAGAGGGCTACTTCAGTTCTGAATTTCAAATATTTCAGGGCTTCAATCACAGAGACAATCCAATTTCAATATCGAGCTGCTTAAAAGCAAGAAAAAGGTGTGTATATTTTTCTTTCCAAATTGCATAAGTCTTCTTTGAAGAATCAATTTGAATTGATTCCAAGGGAATATTATAGAATATATAGCAGTATTGGGTTCTAAAATATGCCTCGTAAAAATAATTCAACACCCATTAAGTCTTCAGAAGGCTCTACTATGACTCATGAAGATGAATAATTTCAACATGATCTATCAAAATTACAAGAGCAAGTGCAACAAATTTCACTCTCGCAAAGAGCAACAAAAAATGAAATGGAAGTTTTGAAGAAAGGCATGGAAGCTAAGATGGATGGCATGGAAGCTAAGATGGATGGCATGGAAGTGGGCATGGAAGCTAAGATGGATGATCTAAAAGCATACATGGAAGGCTTGATGACAAGATTAAAACAAGAAATGATTCCTAATGGCGGAAATATAGTAGAAGAACCTCATGATGAGAACAAAATAAATGTTAATCGTGATTTCATAAACTCTAATGTTGGCGGGAAGAACCACCATATTCCAAAAATGGATATGAGGAAGTTTGATGGAAAGGATCTTCTAACATGGATACTACAGATGGAGCAATATTTTGATCTCCATAACGTGCAAAACACACAAAAGGTACGCATTGCAACTTTACATTTAGAACAAAATACATTTGTATGGTATCGATGGCTTTGCTCCCGTAAAAAAATTGTCACTTGGTCAATTCTTACGGAGGAAATGATAGCACATTATGAGGATACAAAGAGCAACACCTTCTTTAGCCAATTGATAAATCTCAAACAAAAGGGTTTAGTGGGGCAGCACATTGAGGACTTCCAAAAATTGAATATAAGGGTAACTAATATTCCAGAGAAACACAGGATTGATCTCTTCATAGGCACTTTAAAGGATAAAATTTAACATGAAGTTCGCGTTCTGGAACCTGATTCATTGGAGAAGGCATTTAGGTTGGCAAGAAAAGTTGAATGTAAAATTATGGCGACAAGGAAGCCTACCACTCAATTCTATAAAGAAGGAAGTGTGGCTACGCCTAGATTTCCACAACCTATAAGGTTGACACCACAACAATTGGAAGAAAAAAGAGAAAAAGGGCTTTGCTACAGTCGTGATATCAAATACACTAAAGGTCATAAGTGTGCTGAGAAGAAATTATTTTACATAGATTGTGAAGAGGAAGAAGAAAATGAACAAGAAGAGGATATACACTAGCAACCAGCCCTAGAAGAGGAAGAAATGAATCCGACCATATCATGTAATGCATTGGCATGAATTACCACTCCTCAAACTCTCAAGATAGCAGGACAAATCAAGAATAAAAAGGTAATAGTTTTGATTGATTCAGGTAGCACCCATAATTTTATTCATTGTAAGGTAGCCAAGGAATTAAATTGTTTCCTATACCTAGCAACAAAATGTCAAGAGATGGTTGCAAATGGAGGAACTATAAATTGCTCTGGAAAATGCCATAATATCAAGCTAACCATGGGGGAATATGTATTGACTAGTCCAATTCTTTCCATTCCCATGGGAGGTGCTAATGTTGTACTAGGAGTACAATGGTTACAATCTTTGGGGACGGTAGCTTTTAATTTCCAAAAACTTTTCTTGAAATTTTTTTCAGAAGGAAAGGAAGTCAAATTACGGGATTTAAGGAAATCCGAGAAGGATAATAACCTCTAATGTCATGACAAAGCTTCTAAAGAAAGAAAAAAGAGGCGTAATTGCAAAATTATGCTCACTAGAAGTTCTGACATCAAAACCATCTATTTCTGCAGATCTCCAACAAGTCTTGGACAATCATTCCAAGGTGTTTAAAAGTCCCAAAGGACTCCCACCTATTCGTGATCATGATCATGCTATTCATTTGATTCCAGAAAGTGTTCCTCCAAACATCAGGCCTTATAGATATCCTTACTTCCAAAAGAGCGAAATTGAAGGTATGATTGCAGAAATGTTAGAGGCGGGTATAATTCAACCTAGTCAAAGTTCTTTCTCTGCTCCTGTAGTATTGGTACACAAGAAGGATGGATCATGGTGAATGTGTCCGGATTATAGGGAGCTCAATAAGCTCACCATTATAGATAAATTTCCCATTCCTGTGATTGATGAATTATTGGATGAATTACATGGAGCAATTTATTTTACCAAGTTGGATCTTCGTTCAGGATATCATCAAATTAGAATGAAGACTAAAGATATTCCAAAAATAACATTTCGAACTCATGAGGGTCATTATGAATTTTTGGTCATGCCTTTTGGCCTTACCAATGCACCTTCTACATTTCAAGGGTTGATGAATTCCATTTTCAAACCCTTCCTTAAAAAATTTGTGCTAGTATTTTTTGATGATATACTAATCTACAGCAGGTCTTGGAAGGATCATGTTGAACATGTTGACAGGGTGCTCAAACTATTGCAGGAGAAACAATTATATGAAAAAACATCCAAATCTTTCTTTGGAGTATAAGAGGTGGAATATCTGGGTCATATTATATCTCACGAGGGTGTTAAAGTAGACCCTAACAAAATTAAAGCCATTAAGGAATGGAAAGTCCCCATGACCATAAAGCAGTTGCGAGGATTTCTCGGGTTAACAGGGCATTATCGCAATTTTGTTAAGAATTATGGGAGAATAGCAGCACCTCTAATGACATTATTGAAGAAAGATGCATTTTCATGGACTCCTGAAGCAACTAAGGCCTTTGAACATCTTAAAGAGGCAATGTGCCTAGTACCGGTCTTAGCTACGCCAGACTTCACAAAAACATTTATTGTGGAATGTGATGCCTCGGGAAATGGAATTGGTGCAGTTTTAATGCAGGAAGGAAGACCCATTGCTTTTGAAAGTCATCCAATCAAAGGAAAGTATTTACAGAAACCTATTTATCAGAAGGAAATGTTAGCGATACTGCATGCACAAAAGAAATGGCGAACATACCTAATGGGAAGACACTTCAAGGTAAAAAGTGATCATGATAGTCTTAAACACTTTTTGGAACAAAGACTATCTTCAGAAGAACAGAAAAAATGGGTCACAAAGATGTTGGGTTATGACTTTGAAATAATCTACAGAAAAGGAAAGCTTAATGTTGTTGCAGATGCACTCTCAAGAAAGAATGAAGACTCGGTGGAAGCATTGCTTTGTGCTATTTCTATTATCCAACAAGATTGGATAACCGAAGCAAGAGATGAATGGAAGAAGGACAAAGATGTATGGACACTCATTCAAAAGTTGCAGCAAGATCCTAGTACATATGATACATTTAGTTGGAAAAATGATTCCTTATGGTACAAATATCGCTTATATCTTTGTAAGAATTCCCAACTAAAACAAAAGATTCTTCCGGAATTGCACACTTCTCCTTTAGGAGGACACTCAGGATTTTTAAAAACTTACCACAGGGTGAAGAAAGAATTTTTTTGGGATGGCCTTAAATCTGATATTCAAAAGTTTGTGGCGGAATGTTTGGTTTGCCAGCAGAATAAAGTGGAAACAATTAAGACCCCAGGACTTCTACAACCTTTGTCCATTCCAAGTCAACGTTGGGAGGAGATTTCAATGGATTTTATCACAGGTTTACCTAAGTCTGAAGGAAAGAATGTCATCATGGTGGTAGTTGATAGACTTACCAAGTATGCACACTTTTGTGCATTATCTCATCCATTTAAAGCAAGTACGATTGCTACTACATTTATGGACAGAATTCAAAAGCTACATGGAAGCCCAAGGGTTATTGTGAGCGACAGAGATCCCATTTTTACTGGAAATTTTTGGATGAAGTTATTTTCTTGTTTGGGTACTCAATTAGCTCATAGCTCATCTTATCATCCTCAGTCTGATGGTCAAACTGAGATAGTAAATAAATCTTTGGAAGTATATCTTCGTTGTTTTGTATTTGATAAACAAACACAATGGGTCAAGTGGTTACCTCTCGCTGAATGGTGGTATAACACTTCCTTCCATACTGCAGCAAAAATGACCCCATTTATGGCACTTTATGGATATCATCCACCATCGATCACATCATATTTAAGGGAAAATTAGAAGGTTCAAGCATGGGAAGATCACATCGAGCATGAGCAAGAAGTTCTCCAACTCTTAAAGGATAACCTGAATTTGGCACAAAATCGAATGAAACAACAGGTAGATCAACATCGCAGCGAGAGAAGTTTTGATGTAGGATATTCGGTATTTTTACGGCTACAACGATACAAACAAATGTCCCTCAAGCAAGCTAAGAAGGATAATAAATTATCGCCAAAGTAATATGGTCCTTACAAGGTGTTGCAAAAGATTGGTACTATGGCATACAAATTGGAGCTTCCTGCTTCTTCGCGAGTACATCCAGTTTTCCATGTTTCATGCTTAAAGAAGGTTATAGGTGAAAATCTTCTGGTTCAAACAATATTGCCAGAACTTGATGAGGAAGGAAAAATCATATTGGAACCTGAAGCAGTCATGGAAACAAGAACTCGACAACTACGGAATCGATCAATTTCAGAGTATCTCATCAAGTGGGAGAACTTACCCACTGAAGATTCTACATGGGAGGATGAGAATTTTATACAGAAGTACCCAGAGCTACTCAAGCGTTGAGGACAACACTTTTTTGAAGGAGAGGGGCATGTTAGGTCCCTATGTTACTAGTATAGTCCCTTATTGTTGTTAGTGTAACCCCCTTATTGTTATTATTGTACCCTTGTAACCCCCATTTTGTTATTATTGTGCCCTTAAATTATTATTGTTAGGTCGGCTAGGATTACATTGTGGCCCACTAGGATTACATTATGGCCCCATGGACTCCTATATATAGAAAGGAGGATTTGTAAATTGTATCATCCAAGAGTTGTTCATTTATGTAATGTATTGGAGGTTGCCCCCTCGAAGTGGCTTATTTCTAAGGCGTTGATATCTCTTTTCTTCTATTTTTGGAGTTGGTTACACAACACCATAACATATTATTTAGTTTGTTGTCTATATATTAAATCCTTGTAATGATAATGTTTACACTTTTAATGATTGTTGGAACATGGTCTCCTAGCCTCATTTTTGTCCAAATTTCGTAATATCTTGAAATATTTTAGTCTAGCGCAACAGGTTGGGATGGGTCCAAAGGGTAGACCTAGGGTCCATAAACCACAGTTTGCAGATCATAGGATAACGCAGGCTAAGCATGATATAAATAGATGAGAAAATTGAGTCTAGAGAAGAAGAAGAAGAGAATAGAGATAGAATTGATTTACAAACTATGAATCGGGTGCATCGATTGTCTGGGTAAGGGCTCTTCTTGGCCGTGTGCGCGGAGACCCCGAGTCCTGCTATGTCCAGACACTGTTGGCTATGTGCGTTGGCCGAAAAGTCGTCTGTAAGTGGAATCTGGTTATAATTACATGAGAAGAATATTTTTTGATCTTTGTTTTGCGTCTATTGCTTAAATATATCTTTACGGTTATGATTGTTAATGATACGCACATGGATGCAATGTTATGAATGCATAGATCTGGTTTACGTTATTGCTTGGTTAATTTTTATCTTGTGTGCATGAATTATTCTATTAGATCTATTGTTACGGATCATGGGTTAGGGCTTATTCAACGCAGAACTAATAGATCTAAAGGTTCCACCTTTTATTAACCTTCTCTTTATTTGGGTGTGAAAACTTGGTTCCAATACCCTCCCATACTACTTCGGGTGAGACCTTGGTCTACTCCAGAGGCCATTGCCAAAAGGGCCAGTACTATAGGGGTTTGTTGGCAAACCTTAAACATCGAACCTGGGCCAAGGCCCCTCAAGCCAAAAAATGGTTCTCTTGCCGGGACCAAGAGAATTTTCAGGTAATGCCACGGGGAAATTGCAACCACTAAAACATGAGTTAGAATATTGGTTTGAAAATCATATTCAAGAATTTTCCCTGAAAGAGAATCGAAGTGAAATACTGTCCGTAGAGGATTGGAAGAATAGCTATATATTCACGTAAGTGCACGAAATATTCTTTTTGTCCTTTTCACACGAGTTATAAGAGTGGCTAGCTCGATTGGCAGAGTTTCATACTTGTTGGAAAGACGATCAAATCACGTAGTGGACCCCTGAGTTAGTCCGGAAATTAGAGAATAATGACAATACGATTACTCAGACCGTGGATCATTGGGTAATAGTATATTGGGCAGATTCATGAAATAAGTCCCCGTTGACAGGTTTGTATCATATTCAGAAGTTGAACGAAGATTCTTCAAATGATTTAGAGGTAAGTTCCTAAGAACCTTGCCGCTGTTGATTAAAATGCTATTGAGCGAAAAAGGTATCTTGTGTGGCCACACCGATTGAATGACCTACAATCAGAGTGGAAGTACAACATGAAGTGGTAAATACTACTGGGTTAATCAGGAAGGAGACAGATCGATATACAACCTAGTAGGGGAGTCGCCGAAGCATAAATACGAGGAGATGCACAAAGGGGAACCACACCCCCAGCCACACCGACATCAAATCTTCATAGGGGTAAGAATTATCCTACACCTCCACCGCCTTCCTCCGAAGACAACATGGCCACGCACATGAATCTGCCTACCTTCAAAGGTGCAGGGGATGAGGAAATGGATCGATTTTGGTTTATAGCTTAATTTGCATGGACTGCACAAAATGTGAAAAATGATGCTATCAAATGAGAACATCTATCCATCGCATTTGATGGAAGGGAACTGGATAGGTTCATGGGATACATTGGTCAAAATGTGAATGCATCCATACAGAATATAATTAAGGATGCCCTAAAACAAAAATTACAGAAGCCTAAGTTGTACACTGAGTGTGTGGTTGTGTTAGGTCCCTATATTACTAGTATAGTCCCTTATTGTTGTTAGTGTAACCCCCTTTATTGTTATTATTTCACCCTTGTAACCCCCATTTTTTTATTATTGTGCCCTTAAATTATTATTGTTAGGTTGGCTAGGATTACATTGTGGCCCACTAGGATTACATGATGGCCCCATGGACTCCTATATATAGAAAGGAGGTTTTGTAAATTGTATCATCCAAGAATTGTTCATTTATGTAATGTATTAGAGGTTTCCCACTCAAATTGTCTTATTTATAAGGCGTTGATATCTCTTTTCTTCTATTTTTGGAGCTGGTTACACAACATTTGGTATCAGAGCTTTGGATTCTAGGGTTTCGCTGCTCCAAACAGGTCATTGTGGAATTTTCGCTATAAATTATTTTCTACAAAGTTTCAGAAGCTGAAATTTTTAGGGTGTGAATTGGAAATCCTGAGGAAGATTTTCTAAAAATTTCAGAGCTTGGTTCGCAATATTTTCGGAGATATGATCTGTGGAAGTTAGGTCTTTTTTCAAGCTCCTAAACAGGTCATTGTGGCATTTGCGCTATAAATTTTTTTCTACTGAGGTTCAGAATCTGAAATTTTTATGGTGCGAAGCTGAAATCCTAAGAAAACTCGTCAAAAAATTTCAGAGCTTGGTTCGCAACATTTTCGGAGATATGATCTGTGGAAGGTAGTGCTTTTTCAGGCTCCCGAATTTCATCTCAAAGAGGTGATCGTGGGAAAATTTCAATAACTCTCTCTCTCTGAGCATCGGATTGGAGTGCCGTAAAAATTGGTCACAATCACACGGACTGTAGTTTCTTGGCTATCAATTTCAAAGGCGAAGTACGAAAAAGTGACACGTGGAAAGCCGTACAAATTCGCTATACTGAACCAGTCCATAATTAGGTCATTGTGGGAGATTGGACATAACTTTGTCTTGGAGAATCCAAATCAAGTCAGACCTGTGGCATTCAAAAGAGAATTTAGAGGGTGACTTTAGTGCTGAATTTCAGATATTGAAGAGCCGCAATCACAGAGATAATCCAATTTCAATATCGAGCTCCTCAAAAGCAAGTAAAAGGTGTGTAATTTTTTTCCGAATTGCATAAGTCTTGTTTGAAGAATCAAGTTGAATTGATTGCAAGGGAATATTGTAGAATAGATATTAGTATTGGATTATAAAATGGCCCCTAAAAATAATTCAACACCCATTAAGCCTTTGGAAAGGTCTACTATGACTCATGAAGACGAAGAATGGCAACATGACATATCAAAATTACAAGAGCAAGTGCAACAAATTTCGCTCTCGCAAAGAGCAACAAAAAATGACATGGAAGTTTTGAAGAAAGGCGTGGAAACTAAGATGGATGGTTTGAAGAAAGGCATGGAATCTAAGATATATGGCATGGAATCTAAGATAGATGGCATGGAGGCTGGCATGGAATCTAATATGGATGACATGGAAGCTAAGATCAATGAGAAAATGGAAAACATGAAGAATGTTATAAAAGCAGACATGGAAGGTTTGACAAAGTTAATACAAGAAACATTTCCTAATGGTGAAAATATATTAGAAGAACCTCATGATGAGAACAAAATAAATGTTAATCATGATTTCATAAACTCTAATGTTGGCGGGAAGAACCACCATATTCCAAAGATGGATATGAGGAAGTTTGATGGAAAGGATCCTGTAACATGGATACTACAGATGGAGCGATATTTTGATCTCCATAATGTGCAAAACACACAAAAGGTACGCATTGCAACTTTACATTTAGAACAAAATACATTTGTATGGTATCGATGGCTTTTCTCCCGTAAAAAAATTGTCACTTGGTCAATTTTTACGGAGGAAATAATAGCACATTATGAGGATACAAAGAGCAACACCTTCTTTAGCCAATTGATAAATCTCAAACAAAAGGGTTTAGTGGGGCAACACATTGAGGACTTCCAAAAATTGAATATAAGGGTAACTGATATTCTATAGGAACACAGGATTGATCTCTTCATAGGCACTTTAAAGGATAACATCCAACATGAAGTTCGCGTTTTGGAACCTGATTCATTGGAGAAGGCATTCAGGTTGGCAAGAAAAGTTGAATGTAATATTATGGCGACAAGGAAGCCTACCACTCAATTCTATAAAGAAGGAAGTGTTGCTACGCCTAGATTTCCACAACCTACAAGGTTGACACCACAACAATTTGAAGAAAAAAGAGCAAAAGGGCTTTGCTATAGTTGTGATAGCAAATACACTAAAGGTCATAAGTGTGCTGAGAAGAAATTATTTTACATAGATTGTGAAGAGGAAGAAGAAAATGAACAAGAAGAGGATATACACCTGGAACCAGCCCTAGAAGAGGAAGAAATGAATCCGACCATATCGTGTAATGCAGTGGCAGGAATTAACACTCCTAAAACTCTCAAGATACAAGGAAAAATCAAGAAGAAAAAGGTAATAGTGTTGATTTATTCAGGTAGCACACATAATTTTATTCATTGTAAGGTAGCCAAGGAATCAAATTGTTTCCTATACCCAACACCAGAATGTCAAGTGATGGTTGCAAATGGAGGAACTATAAATTGCTCTGGAAAATGCCATAATATCAAGCTAACCATGGGGGAATATGTATTGACTAGTCCAATGCTTTCCATTCCTATAGGAGGTGTTGATGTTGTACTAGGAGTACAATGGTTACAATCTTTGGGGACGGTAGCTTTTAATTTTCAAGAAATTTTCTTGAAATTTTTTTCAGAAGGAAAGGAAGTCGAATTACGGGGTATTGAAGGGAAGCCGAGAAGGATAATAAGCTCTAATGTCATGAAAAAGCTTCTAAAGAAAGAACAACGAGGCGTAATTGCACAATTATGCTCACTAGAAGTTCCGACATCAAAATCATCTATTTCTGCAAATCTCCAACAAGTCTTGGACAATCATTCCAATGTGTTTGGAACTCCAAAAGGACTCCCACCTATTCGTGATCATGTTCATGCTATTCATTTGATTCCAGGAAGTGTTCCTCCAAACATCAGGCCTTATAGATATCCTTACTTCCAAAAGAGTGAAATTGAACGTATGATTGCAGAAATGTTAGAGGCAGGTATAACTCAACCTAGTCAAAGTTCTTTCTCTGCTCCTGTGGTATTGGTACACAAGAAGGTTGGATCATGGCGAATGTGTTCAGATTATAGGGAGTTCAATAAGCTCACCATTAAAGACAAATTTCCCATTCCTCTGATTGATGAATTATTGGATGAATTACATGGAGCAATTTATTTTACCAAGTTGGATCTTCGTTCATGATATCATCAAATTAGAATAAATACTGAAGATATTCCAAAAACAGCATTTCGAACTCATGAGGGTCATTATGAATTTTTGGTCATGCCTTTTGGCCTTACCAATGCACCTTCTACATTTCAAGGGTTGATGGATTCCATTTTCAAACCCTTCCTTAGAAAATTTGTGCTAGTATTTTTTGATGATATACTAATCTATAGCAGGTCTTGGAAGGATCATGTTGAACATGTTGACAGGGTGCTCAAACTATTGCAGGAGAAACAATTATATGGAAAAACATCCAAATGTTTCTTTGGAGTACAAGAGGTGGAATATCTGGGTCATATTATATCTCACGAGGGTGTTAAAGTAGACCCTAACAAAATTAAAGCCATTAAGGAATGGAAAGTCCCTACGACCATAAAGCAGTTGCGAGGATTTCTCGGGTTAACAGGGTATTATCGCAAGTTTGTTAAGAATTATGGGAGAATAGCAGCACCTCTAACAACATTATTGAAGAAAGATGCATTTTCATGGACTCCTGAAGCAACTAAGGCCTTTGAACATCTTAAGGAGGCAATGTGCCTAGCACTGGTCTTAGTTATGCCAGACTTCATGAAACCTTTATTGTGGAATGTGATGCCTCAGGAAATGGAATTGGTGCTATTTTAATGCAGGAAGGAAGACCCATTTCTTTTGAAAGCCATCCAATAAAAGGAAATTATTTCCAGAAACCTATTTATGAGAAGGAAATTTTCGCAATACTGCATGCACTAAAGAAATAGCGAACTTACCTAATGGGAAGACACTTCAAGGTAAAAACTGATCATGATAGTCTTAAACACTTTTTGGAACAAAGACTATCTTCATAAGAGCAGCAAAAATGGGTCACAAAGATGTTGGGTTATGACTTTGAAATAATCTACAAAAAAGGAAAGCTTAATGTTGTTGCGGATGCACTCTCAAGAAAGAATGAAGAGGTGGAAGCATTGCTTTGTGCCATTTCTATTATCCAACCAGATTGGATAACCGAAGCAAGAAATGAATGGAAGAAGGACAAAGATGTATGGACACTCATTCAAAAGTTGCAGCAAGATCCTAGTACATCTGATACATTTAGTTGGAAAAATGATTCCTTGTGGTACAAAGATCGCTTATATCTTTGTAAGAATTCCCAACTAAAACAAAAGATTCTTCTGGAATTTCACACTTCTCCTTTAGGAGGACACTCAGGATTTTTAAAAACTTACCACAGGGTGAAGAAAGAATTTTTTTCGGATGGCCTTAAATCTGATATTCAAAAGTTTGTGGTGCAATGTTTGGTTTGCCAGCAGAATAAAATGGAAACAATTACGACCCCAGGACTTCTACAACCTTTATTCATTCCAAGTCAACGTTGGGAGGAGATTTCAATGGATTTTATCACAGGTTTACCTAAGTCCAAAGGAAAGAGTGTCATCATGGCAGTAGTTGATAGACTTACCAATTATGAACACTTTTGTGCATTATCTCATCCATTTAAATCAAGTACAGTTGCTACTACATTTATGGACAGAATTCAAAAGCTACATGGAAGCCCAAGGGTCATTGTGAGTGACAGAGATCCCATTTTTACTAGAAATTTTTGGACGGAGTTATTTTTTTGTTTGGGTACTCAATTAGCTCATAGCTCATCTTATCATCCTCAATCTGATGGTCAAACTGAGATAGTAAATAAATGTTTGGAAGGATATCTTTGTTGTTTTGTATCTAATAAACAAACACAATGGGTCAAGTGGTTACCTCTCGCTGAATGGTGGTATAACACTTCCTTCCATACTGCAACAAAAATGACCCCATTTATGGCACTTTATGGATATCATCCACCATCCATCACATCATATTTAAGGGAAAATTCGAAGGTTCAAGCAGTGGAAGATCACATTGAGCATCAGCAAGAAATTCTCCAACTCTTAAAGGATAACCTGAATTTGGCACAAAATCGAATGAAACAACAGGCAGATCAACATCACAGCGAGAGAAGTTTTGATGTAGGAAATTGGGTATTTTTAAGGCTACAACCATACAAACAAATTTCCCTCAAGCAAGCTAGGAAGGATAATAAATTATTGCCAAAGTACTATGGTCCTTACAAGGTGCTGCAAAAGATTGGTACTATGGCATACAAATTGGATCTTCCTGCTTCTTCGCGAGTACATCCAGTTTTCCATGTTTCATGCTTAAAGAAGGTTACAGGTGAAAATATTCTAGTTCAAACAATATTGCCAAAACTTGATGAGGAAGGAAAAGTCATAATGGAACCTGAAGCAGCCACGGAAACAAGAACTCGACAACTATGGAATCGATCAATTTCAGAGTATCTCATCAAGTGGAAGAACTTACCCATTAAAGATTCTACATGGGAGGATGAGAATTTTATACAGAAGCACCCAGAGCTACTCAAGCATTGAGGACAACACTTTTTTTGAAGGAGAGGGGCATGTTAGGTCCCTATATTACTAGTATAGTCCCTTATTGTTGTTAGTGTAACCCCCTTTATTGTTATTATTGTACCCTTGTAACCCAAATTTTGCTATTATTGTGCCCTTAAATTATTATTGTTAGGTTGGCTAGGATTACATTGTGGCCCACTAGGATTACATGATGGCCCCATGGACTCCTATATATAGAAAGGAGGTTTTGTAAATTGTATCATCCAAGAATTGTTCATTTATGTAATGTATTGGAGGTTACCCCCTCGAAGTGGCTTATTTCTAAGGCGTTCATATCTCTTTTCTTCTATTTTTGGAGCTGGTTACACAACAGGTTGAACTAAAATACTTTAAGAAAGGACCTATAGAATTCATCTGGGAAGCCGACCAATGGTTAAAAAAGGTTATCAGTGACGGGGGCTTTGTCTACGAAGATAAGCAACATATATATTGTTTCATTGTTATGCTATTCCCACACTTGCGTGGGCCCATGGGATAGCAAAAGATAAAATCTCAAGAGGAAGCATTGGAAATAGCCATGAAGTTAGAAGTTGTGCCTAGGGATGATACGCAGTTCGCAGCTCTTCAAATCCATAACCAATTGGAAGCAATGCACTTAGAAATTCAAAGTTTGTGAAATGACCGTGGTAAGTAAGAGAGCCCATGAATTTGGTGCATACGTTCTAAGGGACCAGGTCACTCTAAGGATCAATGTCCACTGCTATCAGACTACATCCAGGCTAGGGGTCCGATCCCACTGCGACCAAGGGAAATGGCTGGCCCCAGCAGTCTGATGATATGGTGTGTAGATTGTCTGGTGGCAGGAAGACACAACACGAATTATTTTCTGCGGTTGGGTGCTTATGTACCAGAATTAAAGTAGCAGTGGTGCATATTCTGCTCGTCAGTAGGCCATGACAAACATAACTGTCGAACCCTTGACCTTATGGTAGATAGGGGAAACTTCTACAGAGTTTAGCTCAATCCCTCATCACCGCTGTCTGCATCAGGTCAGGGGGGAATCCCCCATGCGAGGAAGGGGGGGAGGAAGAGGGGGAAGTGTCAGTTCAAGACGTGGATAGCTGATCTATTATAACTATGGAGATGTGGGAAATTTTGCATGAGACTACCTGAATCTGGCACGTTAATCTTGCAGATATTGCCAGCAGTTCGGCCATGTCATTGAAGACTGCTCAGTGCTAATAAAAAAAATGCAAGAAAAAAAACAAGCACCTACACAGAACGTGCAAAGTGTTAAGGCAGAACCACGAGATGATGGGCCGAGTATCAATGTAGTCACACGCAATGGCATCTCCATAGGAGGGGCTAAGGAAAAGGAGGAATTCAGACCATTAATCTGAAAGGCTGAGGACAAAGCATAAGGGTTAAACCTGAAAATAGAAAAAGAAACCTTCATCAAAACATGGAATGAGGTAACTAAAGATGAAACACCAGCCAAAGGGGCAGTAGATCTAGGGGAGGAAGAGGTAGTCAAACCATTCCTCTAGGCTTGTATGAAGCTACTGCACAACCAGAAGGGTGTAGAAAATCTCCAAGCCCTCATAGACAACTGCGCAGAAATAATTGATCTGTAACCTGATGTAAAGACATTGAATAAGATATACAAAAATAAAAAGAGGACGGGTCGAGAGATGTGCATGACTGCGCAGATTGGGGAATATGAAATGGATCAAGTCATCCTTGACTTAGGTTCAGATGCTAATGTCTTACCTAAGAAAACATGGCAGCAAATGGGAGAACCTTGGTTGGAATGGTTGACTATTGAACTACAAATGGCTAATCAACAGAATATTATCCCATTAGGATGACTGAAAAAGGTAGTAGTATATATTGCAGGCATCAGATTCCATGCAGATTTTGAGGTAATCCAGATAGTAGAAGACGAAACCCTTACCCTACGCTCCTAGGTCTAGATTGGGCTATTGACATGGGAGGTATCATTAACTTAAATAGGAGAAGTATGATCTTCAAAAATGAGGGCACAAGGGTAATTGTTCCACTAGACCCAGCGGAAGGAAAATGGTATAACGAATCGGTTCAATAAGACGAAGATGATGATCATATATACAAACTGACAACCCAATATGACGATTGGATCAACCCCATGGCTGATGGTATGCTATGATCGGAAAAATATAGTGAGCTCTTATCCGATTCAGACGAAGAAATTAAAAACTTGCAAAACTAACTGCATGACATATCCATGCTAAGATGTATTAAAATCACAAATATCTTTCGATTTATTTCCTCAGAGGTATGAGAACTACCCCATTTTGATGACTCTGGTAATGTTGAAGATTTCCTACCAACGATTGAGGAAAGTGTTCCTAAATAATTTTGGGTCTGGGCCCTACACTTGGCCATGCGTGCAACCCCTGCACGTTGGTGGGAAACCCATAAAAGAAACTTTCGGGACTCGGAGGGATGTCATAGGATGCTAATTTTGCAATTCCATAGACCAAATGACCCACTAATAGAAATCTTCTCGGGGCAAGGGGATCCGTGCAGAATTATGACTCGTTGGTTAGAGGAAGTGGATAAGGACACAAGGAATGAATGGGTCCATAGGTTTTTTCACTCATTGGGGCCAATCCCAACCTCCTAGTACTTGGACGCAGAACTACATCGACATACGAAGCATTGGAGTACGATGGTTGAGGACTTCGTATAAACGTTTGGCCTAATAGGAGGTATCGAGAAACTCGATGAAGCCTTGTAGGAAATCGACGCTCTGGTCTTCAATGGAACCCACCCTAGGCTAGAATGTGTTGCCCCAACCTAGGATGTGCAATTGCACAGTGTCATAAATTGTAGAAATTTGTCAATAGAAGCATGTGAGGAAGATCCTTGGAACATTAGCATTGAAGAATTAGAAGGGAAATGGGCTATTGTAGTTCCATTTCTGCAAACAATTGATGTCACCAAACCTATGAAATTGAAAGAAATTAACAGTGGCATCATGGAACAGCCAAAGATGGCCAAGATAAAGGACTACTAGGATGACAGAATGGTGGGAAAAGTCACAGAGCTGCTAACTGAATACCAGGATCTATTTCCAACCAAGCTCTTGGAATTTAAGGGAATCTTGGGCAATATGGGAGTTATGAGGATAACATTGAAGCCAGATGCGCAACCAATTAAACAATGGCCTTATCGCCTTAACCTGAAATACAAGGAAAAGGTTAAGGAGGAACTCAAGAAAATGGTGGCCGCTGGTATCATTGAACTAGTGGAGTAGTCCGAATGGGTAAGCCCCATGGTAGTCCAAGAAAAGAAGACTAAAGGAGAAATAAGGATCTACGTTGAACTACGCAAGCTAAATGACGCCTACATCCATGATCCGTTCCCCATGCCATTCTCTGACGAAATCCTAGATAATGTAGGAGGTCAGGAGGCTTATTCGTTTACTGATGTATTTTTAGGGTACCATCAGATACATATTGCACCTGAAGATGGTAACAAGAAAATTTTCATGATAGAATTAGGCTCCTTTCAGTAAAATTTCATGCCCTTTGGGTTAAAAAAATGTGCCGGCCATCCTTTCGCGAGTTGTTGTGGCAGTGTTAAAAGAATTCATGCACAAGTTCTTGGAAGTTTATTTTGATGATTGGACGGTATTCAGGCTAGTGAAAAACCATGCATCAAACCTACGCATGATTTTGGATGCCTGCAAAAAACACGAGATCTCACTGAACATCAAGAAGTGCATATTTTGTGTCCCATTTAGAATTTTTATAGGACACGTGGTTTTTCAGCAAGGGCTGTTGATGGACCCAGCCAAGATTGCGATTATCATTAATTTGGCAGTTTCGACCATGGGGAAATAGCTATGCTCCATCCTGGGTCACACAAGTTATTATAGAAAGTTCATATAGGGGTACGCTTTGATCACTAGCCCCATGGAGAAGCTACTAAAGAAAGAAGTGTCGTTCTTTTGGGATGATGAATGTCAGAAAATTTTCGAGTTGCTCATAAAAAAAATGGTGATTGCACCTATCTTGATATTTCCTGATTGGGAAAAGACCTTCCATATCCATGTGGATGCTTGAGGGATTTCCTTGGGGGCTGTCCTGGCGTAGGCTAGGGAAGGGGATATAGATCACCTGGTGGCTTTCGCTAGCAGGAAGCTGTCCGATGGAGAGCGTAATTATTCTACCACGGAATAGGAAGGGTTGGCAATGGTATATGCCCTACAGAAATATAGGCACTATTTACTAGGAGGGAATCTCAAGATGTTCACATACCATTCAGCCTTAAAATACCTGGTCAATAAGCCGGTGTTGGGGGGGGGGGGGGTGGGGGAATATGTCGGTGGTTGTTGCTTTTTCAGGAGTATGACATTGAAATTATTGTAAGGTTAGGAATGTTGAACGCCAGACCGGACCACTTGTCTAGAATTGAGAATGGGGAAGAGCCAACTAACTTGGATGAAGGGTTGCCTGATGCACAACAACTCACTATTAAGGTGAGTGACGAGCACTTTGCCGATATTATCCACTTATTGACTACAAGTATAGCCCTAGATGGGTATTCAGTGCCACAGAAGGAAGCCATTGATTCCCAACCGCGCCTATCCCTAACTGTCTATGACAAGCATAAGCACATCGCTGTATTTCGGGTAAGAATGCACAATGTGAAAATTCGGGCTCGTAAGGAGCATACCTAGCATACTCTTCCGTATATGACTACCGAGGATGAAATTGAGTAGGTCATAGCTACTTGGCTGGTCGAGTCGAACATTTCCGCCCCGCCCACCACCCTCGACGTAGTAGGTACGTCTGGCCACCATGCAGTATCCAAACCAACTTTTTCTCTTAGCTTAGCAATGATGCTAGAAATTCCTACCGTCACGCCGTAGGCAACCCCCAGAAGTACTACCATGTAACCTGAACCAGACTCCTCGCCAAACTAGAACATAAATGATGAAGAGAACGCATGTACATCTATCCTATAGAGCCTCAAATGACCCTGCGGACTGTCCCAAGGGCCTCACAAAAAGTGTAAAGCCACTAAGACCAACACTAACGTGGAAGTTACCCTAACACAGAATGATCTTGACAAGGTTGTTGATGTTGTCAACACCGCGGCTATTGATCAATGGATTACATGGGAAGAAAAGCATAAGGCTGCTATGGACGTCTTGCAAATAGAACTATGGGCCCTACAGCTCAAATTGGACACCCTTCAAGCGAGCATATATCAAGCTAGGTAGAATCAAGCGAGATTAGATCAAGTGAGGCAGAATCAAGCCAGCGAGGATCAAGCGAGCTAGCTAGGCCAACAGGGCCCTGTTACAGCCCTAACAACCAATGCAAATAGCTGACTCTGTCAGCTCCTAGGTGCTGCCCTTACAATGGAACTCGCTGACCTATGCAACCAAGTTTGGGGATGCCTAGTCGACCTTGATGTTATTCGATTGGCCAACGAGCAGCTGCATGAGCTATTTACCACCATCACCAGTGAATTGCAAAACCGATAACTCCACACATAGCAACACCTCAGTGAATCCGAATAGACTATTGCGACCCAAGTTGTTGAAGCTACCCAGATCTAGGCTGCGCATGTCGCCACTATCGCACAACAAGCTGCCTTGGAACAGTTGATCAAATGGCTCTATGAAGATATGCCAGAAGTGATTCCTGCTTCTTCCAAGCCATAGGCCAAGGTGGAGAGATTGGTCACTGCCCTAAAGGTGTCCCGAACTGAGGTATTGACTGTCAGGGCCGAATTTGAACTTCAGATTGCATCGTTGCAAGCCAAGCTCCAGCCTGAAACCCCCCCAAAGGTACATGCCAAACAATTTTCACTAATTACAAAATCCATGACTACTATCACAGCGCAGATCAGTTAGGGTGTTACTCTACTCAAGAACGCTATGGAAATTTTGTCCCAGGTGCAACACGATCCTCTCCTCTGAGAGATCCATTAGGAGTTGACTCAGAAGGAATAGGACCTTGAGAAGTTGGAAGCTACGATGTCCACCCTTGTTCTAGCTCAGTGCTTTGCATGGATTCAAACAAACCACATGCTTCGAAGTGACATTGTTGCACTCCAATGCAAGAAGCAGATCCTCAGTGACCATATGACATCGTGGTTGGAGGGTGCCCTTAATCTTTCATAGGACATAGACAGTGCGGTTTGAAAATTTAACCAGGCTCTTGATAGTGTCACTGCTACCACGGAAGGACCAACATCCAAGAAATTGGTAGAGATCGCGCAGACAGCTGCCGTACAGATCCTTCATGTTTTTCGTCCAATTACTGCTGCAATGGAATAGCTGAAATACAGAATGATGACCCCACCCGCACTGTGACTCGAGACGAGTCACAAGATTGTGTTGGGGGACTATTGGAATAGGGTCTCTTAGCCTCATTTTTGTCCAAATTTTGTAATATTTTGCAATATTTTAGTCTAACGCAAGGGTTCGGATGGGTCAGAACCCCCAATCATTGTAATGGGTCAAAAGGGTAGACCTAGGGTCCGCAAACCACGGTTTGCGGACCATAGGATAGTGCAAGCTAAGCATGAAAAAAATAGATGAGTAAATTGAGTCTAGAGAAGAAGAAGAGCATAGAGATAGAATAGATTTATGAACTTTCAATTTGTTGCGTCGATTGTCTGTGTAAGGGCTCCTACTGGTTGTGTGTGCGAAGACCCTGAGTCCTGCTACGTGCAGGCCAATAAGTAATCTGTAAGTGGAATTTGGTTATAATTACATGAGCATATTGTTTTTTGATCTCTGTGTTGCGTCTATTGCTTAAAGATATATTTTCGGTTATGATTGTTAATGATACACACCTGGATGCGATGTTCTGAATGCATAGATCTTGTTTACGTTATTGCTTGGTTATTTTTTATCTTCTGTGCACGAAGTTTTCTGTTAGATCTATTATTACGGATCGTGGGTTAAGGTCTTATTCAGCGCAGGACTGATAGATCTGAAGGTGCCCCCTTCTTACTAACCTTCTCTTTCTCTAGGTGTATAAACCTAGTTCCAGCACCCTCCCATACTACTTCGGGTGAGACCTTGGTCTCCTCTGCAGGCCATTTCTGAAAGGGCCAGTAGTATAGGGGTTTTTTGGAAAAACTTAAACATTGAACATGGGTCAGGGCCCCTCGAGCCAACAATGATAATCCACATTTAAAACATGAGTTAGATCTCCATTACATTTAGTTTGGTGTGTATATATTCAATTTCATATTTTATCATAATCGATAATATGTTATTGTCCTATTTAAACTTCTCACACATTTCCTCATAATCCATAATATATTACCTCCCATTTGAGGACATTTATTTTGGTGTATATATATTAAATCATTTTAATCATAATTTTTACACTTTTAATCATAATCCACATTTCAAACATCAATTGAATCTCCATTACATTTAGTTTGCTATCTATATATTAAATAAGTTTGCTATCTATATATTAAATAATTGTAATCATAATGTCTGGTGTCTATATAATATATATATTTGTAATCATGATTTTTGGTTTCTATGTATTAAATCCTTGTAAGCAAAATTTTTACATTTACTTCCGTGTCTATATATTAAATCCTGGTAATCATAATTTTTTGTGTATATATATTATATCCTTGTAATCACAATGTTTGGTGTGTGTATAATATATATCCTTGTAATAATAATGTTTGGTGTCAATATATTAAGTCCTTGTAATCATAATCTTTACACTTTTAATGATAATCCACATTTCAAACATGAATTAAATCTCCATTACATTTAGTTTGGTGTCTATATACTAAATCCTTGTAATCATAATGTTTGGTGTCTATATATTAAATCCTTCTAATTATAATGTTTGGTGTATGTATATTAAATCCTTGTAATCATAATGTTTGGTGTCTATATATCAAAACCTTGTAATCATAATGTTTACATTTAGTTTGGTGTCTATATATTTAATCCTTGTAATCATAATATTTGGTGTCTATATCTTAAATCCTTGTAATCATAATGTTTAAATTTGGTGTATATGTATTAAATCCTTGTAATCATAATGTTTGGTGTGTATATATTATAATCATAATGTTTATGTTTGGTGTCTATATATTAGATCCTTGTAATCACAATGTTTGGTGTTTATATATTAAATCCTTGTAATTACAATGTTTGGTTTCTATATATTAAATCCTTGTAATCATAATGTTTAAATTTGGTGTCTATATATTAAATCCTTGTAATCTTAATGTTTGGTATGTATATATTGTAATCATAATGTTTAATTTTAGTGTCTATATATTAAAACATTGGTGTCACCAATATATTAATATATTTTACTATTACCAATATATTAAATACTTGTAAAACATTGGTGTCTATTTATTAAATCGACACCAATATATTAAATCTTTATAATCATAATACATTAGTGTCTATTTATTAAATCCAGGATTTTCTATTTATTAAAAGAAAATCTTTACGATTTTCTATTTATTAACTCCTTAAAATCTTCTATTTATTAACTCCTTATAATCATAATGGCACTTTTAATTAAATCCTTCGCATTTTCTATTTAATAAAAGAAAACACTTATAATTTTCTATTTATTAAATCCTTCCACATTTCAAACCTGAATTAAATCTCCATTAAAGGGATATATGCATGTGGTTGACCTGTGGGCGCAGGTTTTTTTTTTTATTAATTAGGGCCTTCATATATTACAACATGTGTGTCGGATTTATGTCCATGTCTGAAATTGTTGGCCTGCCCTTGTATAATTCGCATCACGAATTATGGCCCATTTCATCCATCCACTTGACAATTGGTACTTCCACAATTTCAACCGCAATTGGTACTTCCACAATTTCAACCGTGCCCATCTGGTATACTAGACATAAGGGAGGATACATATTAGGGTTCTAACCAAATAAATTTACCCTAACTTCCTTTTCATCATTCCTTCTAATTTGCAATATTCATTCTATCAAACTGTCGGTGTGCGATTTTGCGTAGTGTTTCATTTTGGGCCATTCTCTTCGCCACATGCTCTCCATTAACCCTGGAATTTCTTCTACGTAATGCCCATAGCTTATAGACTTAGCTTGGGACACTACTGTTTCATCGATATCTCTTTAATTTCTATCCCAATTTGTCAATTCCTCTAATTCTTCGGGCATCCTCTACAAAGAAGATCACATATCACATAATGTTTTTTCTTATAGGTTTCATGGGCATAGGCTTTGATTTGTAAACTTACCGTGGAAATTAGGTTTCCTCTTGAATGAGGAAGGTTAAAATCAAAGCTATTTTCTTTAGGTTATGTTTTAGAGGTAAATTTTAATTATTTTCTACCATAATCTCAGTTTATAGCTTCCAAAAGTTTATTAATGTTTTTAATGTTTTTATTGACAAAACGCTTACTCATATTTCGCTGCATGTGAATACCATACTAGTTCCTTCTATGTATGAGTTCAGCTAGTTCTCTCATAGTTAATTTCACTGTTATTTCCTTGGAATTCAATGTTGTACAATAATTTGGGTATTGGTATAGGGTTTTTTCTTGCTTCTTCTTAGTGGCGAAAATATTTAGAGCATCCTTTTTGGGGTTGGAGAAGTTTTCTTTTACTTGTTGGTGATAATAGCTATTAGCAAGGTTTCTATGTTATTTTACATTCTAACCATCCTGTCTAAGTCTTTATTATCACTTTGAAATTTGTATGTTGTTCTTCTCCTAGGGTTCTTACGAAACCCCTAATGACTCAGAAATAGGGAATTTTTTTTTTAATAGAGTTAAATTATTTAATTCATTCCATAATAAAGTTACCAATATCTCCCTATAGCAAAAAAAGCATATTTTCTTTTATATATAGAGTTAACTTATTTAATTCGTCCCATACTAAAGTTACCAATATCTGCCTAGGGAGATATTGGTAACTTTAGTAATTGGGAATATATATATATATATATATATATATATATATATATATATATATATATATATATATATATATATATATATTCAACCTAGTAATTGTTTTTAGTCACTTGTTGGGTTTTCAGGTATGTGTTTTCTTTGGCCTACAGGTTGACCTTCTCTGAACTTCCTTTGTTTCCTGTTACTAAGTCAGGCACGCTGTGTATATGTTTGACGAAGGTCTTCCAAACCCAATACATATTTATCTTTATTTTTTTTTTCTCATTTATTTAGCCCGATAGGGTTTGATAGAAGAATATAGCCATAATATTTTTGTTGTCACGAAACATTACGACCCTAGCCCTTAATTTAAGAGAATGGTGTCACTATCTAGAATTTAATACATAAGTAATGTGGTTATCAATTTTGTAGCATGTATTCTTTATCATTAAAGAACATATATTGTGTAATTTATGGTTTAGGTAAACTTATAATAATTTGGTTACTATGTTTTACTGAATTTAATTACTATAAAACATCACACATTCCATGGTTCTATTTTCTTCTTATACTTTAACATTTTCTCTGGAATTTGTTCAAGTGGTTTATCAATAGAGTTACATATTATCTTTGCTACTGCATTCTATGTTAACATAATATTCAACATAAAGTTGGATTTGGGAAAATGTGCTTTTATTACTATGTTATATTAAATCAAAGTTATAAATTGTTATAGAAAAAATATATTCTATATATATATTCTATATTTTCCTTTGTCAATGGAAACCAAGAGATAATTATCTTATTATTATATTTAAATGCAATCCCTTTAGTATTTTATCTAGGTAATGTAGTGTTAATGGATTTATGATACTCCCTTGATTGTATTTAATTGCATAAGGAAAGTCTATCCAAACTTTCTTTACTTTGTATTATAGTAATTCTATTTACACCCTTCTTCTTGTAAATAATTATTCCACTTCATGTGCATAACCCCTCCCATTGTTCTTTATTATTATTAACTCTATGAGACTCTTAGAGTTTCATATATTTACATATTAAATATGGAATATAAAGAAATTATATATATAACTAAGGGCATACACACATGTTAATGCATGGTAGTTTATTGCTTTTCTAGCTAGACTTACAAACATAAGGAATAATAGAACTCAAATGTAGTTGAATATATTATTATTATTATTAAACTCATAACCGAGACTATAGTAATTCCATTTCTTTTCTTTTCACCTGTAGCATACCTTTTAAAATGTCTAATATTCTATTATATAATATAAAATTTATATAGCTTTTTTGTTTATATATTTTTGATAAGTAGGAGAATTATATGTAGATTATATATATTCTCAACCATTACCCTATCAATAAAATCCACAACTTTTATTCTTCAAATTTGGTATTTACATTCAATAGAATTCCTAATATATCTATAATTCTGTAGAGTTCAAATTTAACTAGCTGAATTCTAATATGAGTTAACTCAACTATTTATAAATCTTTTTATTTTATTTTTAAATTAAATCTTAAATAATAATAAAAAAATTCCCACTTTCTCATCATCAATAAGAATGATTAATTCTTCTATGAATGCAGTGAGAGATTTAGGATCTTGAAATAGTAACATATATCAAAATAGTTAGACTAGGCTTGCAAACTACTCATCTATCATTCTCACAAAGCACTTAAAAATGAACCATTTTCCACAAATCTCCCTAAGGTAATATCTTCTTTACTTTTGGAAGTAATAACCTCTTTAGTTCATATGTGGTTTCTCTTATAAATTCTTACCAACATATTTTTAGCAACATCCTCCTTTATGGTCGACCCACCTTTGCCTATGACTCTTTTTGTACTTTTTGAAAAATATTATTTTATTTTTCTTTAAAGAATATCTTTCTCTCTTTTTGTTTATTCCTATTTTCACCCTACTTGGTATTACTCTCCAACTAAGTTATTAACATAATTTTTCTCTCCCACTATGTTACTATTTTTAATAACTTTCTCCTTAGGGATTTTTAGGGGATGTTTAGGGAAGGTCCACCGTGTGGACATTAACCATTTAGCATATTTTAATGAGTCATTAGAGAAATTTCGAGGTAAGTCTAAAAAAAAATCTACAAGAAAATCAACTTTGTAAGAACCAATAGGATTTAATATGATGATGTGAAACATTGGGATGATTCACCATTTTTGGAGTAAAAGGATAAAAAGTAAAAAAGTAAAAAACTACTTTTTGAACTAGTATTTTCAACTCATTCCCTGTGATTTTATTTAATTCTACCCATGTTGGATACTTTTGATGGGCCCTACTACACTAAAATTGTGAAATACATCTAGAATCATGTTTTTTCATGTATTTCACCATTTTACTATGGTAGGGGTGGAACGTGTGCAACATGGATACTCTTTGATCCAAATTTGAATTCTGTATACAATGATTTCTCACCCTCGAAATTTGACAAAACTTATAAGGATATAAGTTGACAATACATGTTGAAAAAATAGTTTTTTATTTTTTCCCTCAAAACTTGATGAGGAAATCTAATATTATTTTCTTATTTACACTAATAGTTTATCATACTCCTTAGGAGACCCATTTTACACCTCAATATTTTTGTAATGTGGCAAGAAGTGTATAACACTCTACTCCTTTTTCTAGAATATTCCCAAGCAATATCATTTATGGATTTATTAAAATAAAATGTAATTACATCATCACATATTTTCCATTAGCACTTCCATAGCCATTATGTCCAACAATAATTTAAAAGTATAAAAATAACAATGTCTAAAAAGTAAGACATTGGGGTGCTACAAAGAACCTAAGCTTGATAAATTGTATAGAAAGTGTGATAAGAGACCTTTTTTTAGCATAACATATATGCCTAGATAGACTAAGGAACCTCGAAAAATATGAAAACAAAGCCACACAAGTTAGAGAATTTGTAGCATCCATAACAATTAGGCTAAGTTGCTCCTTCTAGCACCAACCTTGATGAGGGACATGAGGAAGTTGTTCTTCAATATGATTAAGAAAAATCCTTATATCCATTTACTTTAGTATTATTTTGTCCAACATGAGCAATATATCTTTTTTTTTGCTTCATTTCTTCCCATGACGACCTTCCCTAGTAATATTTTTAACTACTAAAAGAGATCAATGGTAAGGAATTATTGGTTTTTTCTTCCCTAGAGTGCCACATGTTTAGAACCTAGTCCACAATATTTTCCATGACCTTGGAGTGAGAATTGCAAGCACCATTCATTGTAGTAGTTTCCTCCAACTCTCAGAAGTCCTCATGGACAATATCTAAGAGTTGTTTAGCACATTCCAAAGCTAAGACTTATTCCAATAAATGAGTGTGTGAACTCCCCGTATCCCTTTCACTACCACAACCATGACCGAAATGGGTGGATCTATAACCATGTTGCATTATGTAGAGCACCATAAATATGGAAACGAGTAAAAAAAATTGTGATGGTTGAATGGACTAGTGGACACTTTTTTTCTTATGTATATCTATTGGATTTTGTTTGTTTAAATCAAGGAACCAATCCTTCACTGAAGTTTACTTGTAAAGTTTGTAAATTGTTATAAAAATGGGAGGAAAGTGGATCATTTTACATAAAATATGTGTGCATGTGTTATGGAATATATTTTCATATTGTGATTACTACAAGTTATTTATGCTATATGGAGAATGTGACAATGTGCCACTTATTCTATATTGGTAATACAGGTCAGAATGCATCAAGATGGTAACTAGTAACTCATAACTGAGTGAATCCCTTGAATCATGACAAGAAGTAATCTACCAGTAAAAATACAAACTCATAAAATTGAAAGGAATCTATTTAAAGATAGATTTTGAACTTGAGACATAGGATCATTACAAAGTTGAAATCAATATAAAAAAAATACTAATCAGAGCTTAGGAAATTTTATGAAATTCTTGATAAGAATTATTTTTACATATACGCGTCCATAGACTAAGGAACCAAGAAAAATAAGTAAACAAAGCCCTAAAATTTAATGAAAATATATAGCATCCCCTCAATAAGCTGAGGTTATCCTTATTTCACCCACTTAGACTAGGGTCATGATGAAGTGTTTATTCAATATGGTTAAGGTGAAGCCTCCTCTATTTCCATTTCAGTGCCACTTCATCCATCATGCCAAATATCTCATTTTTTTGGCTTCATTTATATTAATGGTGAACCTTCCCAATAACATTTTTAACTTCTAATAGATATCAATGGTAAGGATGTATTATTTTTTTCTTCCTTGGGTGTGTTATTTGTATAGAACTTAGTCCAAAAATTTTTGCATGACCTTTCAGTCAAAAGTACAAGCATGATATAATGTAATAGTCACATCCAAATCTCACAACTCCTCACAAATCATCTCTAAAATTTGTTTATAAAATGCCTAAGTGGAGGCTTTACACTGTGTAAAGGACTAGGACATGGGATACCAGTAAATGAAATGTTATGTACCTCGAAGTATTATTCAGTGAGGAAATTGTAAAGGTGAATTATCTCCCTCACTCTCTATGATGGGAGGAAAAGAGAGCTTGTGTCTAATACCATAACTGAATGAAAAGGAATGGAGAAACAAATATGTGGAGGAAGGAAACCAAAAATTATTTATGCTATAGATCAAAAGTAACCATTATTTTTGATGGAGTTAGATAAAAGTATTAACAAAGAGCCCGTAAAGTAAATATGGGGAGGATTAATGGCCACAACCATCCTCTCAAAACTTCAAACGAACTATGATGACTTCCAATGAGATAACCTAAGTCATAAGCATATCCACTTGAAGTCATTTACTTCTTGATCAAGCCACATGGTTGAAGGATTAAGATATAATGAGGTCATAGCACTTGCAATGATTACATGAGGTGGCACTACCCCAAATGCCTCCCTTCACACCATAATAAAGGTGATTCTAAAATATATATTATTAAAAGTGAGGGTTTTAATAGAATAAAAATTATTAATTTCCTATAACGGGTGGGTGAAAAGAAATTGGTAAAAAATAAAAATTATAAATAATTGAAAATTAAATTTTCTAATATGTTAAACATAATGGTTTTGTAAATATTAAAAAGTAAAATATAATATGAAAAATTATATTATGATTTTATATGTGATTTTCTAAAAAATGTGGTATGCATCATGATTGGAGTGTATTAATTAAACAAAAATCAATGAATTTATTTTTAGCATTCGATAAATATCACAATTATTGTAGTAATATATGGTTGTTGAAATTAAAACGATACCCACAGATCCAGGTGATATCCGCTGCGAACCAGTTATCTGACCTCCGAGTGCCCAAGCCACTAGCTCCTCACGCAAAAGGCCTCCTTCGATGCCCACTACTGGTCAACCTCCCACGGATGCAACTGACTCAGGATAACTTGAATTGTTTGTGCCATGGGTGGGTGTCACCTCCTCACTACAACAGTTGACAAATTTACGTCGACCTGAAGAAACTTATGGCCCATCCTAAAGTTGATACAAGGCCATACCGCTTTCACCTGGATCATTTATTGCTTTCCATTACTCAATTTCGGGTTCATCACCCAATGCTCCATCATTTGGACCTTCACTGGACTCCTCCATTGGGTTCTGACTCTCTTTGCATCTCCTGCAACCTGGACAAGCTGTTCACCTTTGCTCTGCCCCACTGCGTCGCTATCTCTCACACCTGTTACACCATGCCTCCTCGCCAGCGCTAGAGGCCCCTCCAAGCCAATGTCAGGGGAAATCTCCTTGCTCGTTTGTCTCAAGGCAATGTTCATCGGCATTTGGGAACTGCTCCTGATTCCTCTATCGACTCCAATTCACATTCGAAAGCTCCTACTCCTAACACTCTTTTCATGCACGTCTCCCTTAACACCGTCCTTGCACCCTCAATTCTTGTTCTGTCTAATGCTAAACGCAGGTACCATAAATCGACAATCCTATGCTCCTTTCTGCCTCTTTCATGGAAGCTCGAAATTTTACTGGTGAAGACTCCCTCTGTGCAGGAAATAGGAGTCTAGACCATGTTGACTGATGGAACATGGCACAGGGACGATAATGCTGAGGTCCTAGTTGTGTATGGCCCTCCTCCCCCTCCACCAAGGGTTTTTCACGTCCTCGAGTCTGAAGAGGAAGAGATTGCGCACATATATGGATGTCCAATCATAGAACAAGACACTGTAGGAATTGAAGTTTTCCAAAATGAAGAGGCCAAAAAGACTTGAGGGTTCTGCCTCATGCTACCTAGTATTTTTTTGGATACAGCTGTTATATATGGTTTTTCTCATTTTCAGTATCATTTCAAATCTGCTAGCTATCTTTGACCTTTCTCGAATGTTAATGGGTTGGTTTCCCCATCAAAGGCAACCTCTAATTTCGATATTTTGGAGACAAAATCGGGAAGGGATTGGCTAATATCCTTGCCCACCTCTGCCCCTCTACATGGTACAATATTATTTCCTTATTAATAGATTTTAGTCGAGCTTACAAAAAGATAAAAGAATTAAACAATTAAAAAATCACAAAAATAACTAAATTATAATTAATCATAAATGTAATATATATATATATATATATATATATATATATATATATATATATATATATATATATAGATAGAATAAATTTCTTAATTATAGATATTTAATCTTACATTATCATGGAAATTGTTGATTTATAAATAGTCTTTGTTACAATACAGAAGCTTACCAATACCACAGGGTTAAGAAACCATAACTGATTTAATAGAAAGATGTTCATATGATTTCTTTTTAATTAATAAAATTAATTAAACGAGTAAAAAAAGTGTTAGTACTTGGAGAAAAATATCAATTATTGATTTGTAGATACACCTGCAAAACATAAATAAGTGAGTGCATAGCTCTTCTTTTCATTTTTTCATTTTTGTCTTTTTCTCATTGTTTTTTCTTTTCTCTTTTTTTATCTTTTTTTTTTAAGATGGGTGTGTTTCCTTCATGGAGGTTTTAAACTCACAAGCCTTCCTTGGGCACCTCAAAGAGGTTTTCACCAAAGGATGTTTTATTTCTTTGTTTTTTTTTCTTTTTTCCAGGATCGCCTCATAGAGGTTTTCAACCCAAGAGTTGGCCTTGGATGCCTAAGAGAAATTTTCACCCATGCCTCTTTAATTTTTCTCTTTTTTTCTAGGAAGGGGAGGCACTAGAAACTATGGATCTTCCAATGAAATACACCTCCCTATTTATGGAATTAATAAACTTAGCCCTAGACATTGGCTTCTTGTACACTTTGAGCCTATAACCATTGACAAGGAGGGGGATCCCCTCATCATCTATTGTGCTGATATGAACAACACCATTGTAATATATTTTTTCCACTTGGTAAGGTCCTAGTCATCTTGTCATTAATTTTCCTTTGAATTCCTTGAACCTTGAGTTATAGAGCAACGCCCAATCTCCTTTTTGAAATGTATTTTCGTTAATGTGGTTTTCATGCCAAAACTTCCTTTGGAGCTAAATTAGCTCTGTGTGAAGGAGTGCCTTCATTCTGAACTCATCCAAACCAATTAAGTACAAAAACCTTTCTTTTTGGGCCTTTGTGATATCTAGGTCTAACTCAGCTATTGTGCTCAAGGTGTTGTACTCAAATTCAATGGAAAGCAGAATTTACTTTTCATAGACTAAGAGCTTTTACCAAAGTAGCATCCACAAGGACTATCATGACATTTCGAGAGGATGTCAAAAACCTTTTCTTCCCTCACACATATTCTGATAATTTGGACAAGACACAACTTGAATATATTTCCACAAATTCAGGTGATAGGGGCACTTTTTCTAATAATCTTTCTCTTCTCCGTGGATGAGAGATTTGGAGGGAAATTTTTAGCAACCAAGTAGTTAGCTATGTCAACAAACCAAGGAGGGAGTGTTGAGATAGAACATAGGTGTCCATCCGGAAGCTGATCATTCACCATCCATTCCTCATCTGTAGGTAGAGTTATTCTTGATAATAAATCTCTAACAACATTCTCCTTTCCTAGTTATCAACAATTGTTAAGTCAAATTGTTGTAATAAAAACAACCATATAATTATTCTAGGATTAACATCAGGTTTATTCATCAAGTACTTGATGGTTTCATGGTTAGTATGTACAAAGGTCTGATAACTAATAATATAATGTCTAAATTTTTTTAAGGAATGGACAATGTCTGTGCCAATATAATTGAGTTCTGCTTTGGAAAAATCTTGCTAATGAACTAGATGGAATAGGGTAATTCATCTTCTAACTACTCGAAAACTTTCCCCACAGATTTTTCTGATACATCTATGGGGATGTAGAAAGGTAGAGCCCAATTTGGACCTCGAAGAATGTGGGAAGTAGTTAACTTTTCCTTAATGAGCTCAAAATATTCTTCACAAAGAATGGACCAGAAAAACTCAGAATATTTCGCCAATAATCCAAATAATTATGAATCAAATTTGCTGAAGTATTTAATGAACCTTCTATAGTAGCGAGTCAAACCTAAGAAACTTTTGACATCTCTCTGCTTTCGAGGAACAAACACCCTTTTTATTATAATTATTTTGTTCAGGTTTGCTTTTATTCCTACTTGTGATATTGAACGGCTCACGACTAGTCCTGCAATTTTTAAGAATTCACACCTTTTAGGACTCAGGGAGAGATGCATCTTAATGCACCTTCTTAACACTTTTCCCAAATTGGAGAGAGCTTCTTGGAATTCATCCCCATAAGGTGTGAAATTGTCCATGTATATTTCAACAAGGTCATGGAATAGCTTGGATAAGATGCTCAAGACTTCTCTTTGGAAAGTATTTGGGGCATTTCACAATCCAAAGGGAAGGAATCTGTTAGCGAAGGTACCCGAGGAACCTATGAAACTAGTTTTTTCATTGTATTCAAGGCTAATTTTGATCTAGTTATACCCACTGAACCCATCTAGGAAAGAAAACAACTTCTTCTCTGCAAGGCCATCTAGGACATGATCTATAAGTGGCAAGGGGAAATGGTTCTTATTAGTGGCTTTTTTTAGTTCCCAGTAGTCAACAAAGATTCGCCATTTTCCATTCTTCTTTGGGATTAGGACAAGATGAGACACCCACTCACTGTTAAATCTGGGTGTTAAGTCTCAATTCTTCCTAATTTTCACATCCTTCCCAAGCCTTACCTCCCCTATTTTTGAACTCCTTTCGCCCCTAATTATGCTTAGTTCGGCTAATATTGTTTATTTTTGGCTAAAAGGGTACTATAAGCTTAAGGTATGTCAAATTAACATAATAAGTGTCATTTTGCCTTAAACTCGAAGTATTATTTGATATAGCTATATCTTTATTGAATTACCACTCCAACTAATCTAGAACTCATGTGCATATTTTCTTTGATTCAAAGCATCTCCGCAAATCTGGAAGACATCTTGTGCAACCATATTTCCTATAGAAGCTTTCGATTTCATGTAGAATATCTGACTTTCTTACAAGTAACTCCATATTTTCTGCAGAAACCTCGATTTCGTGCAGACCTTGATTTCCTGCAGCGAAATCAACGGTTGACTATGTTCAACTTATTTCCAGATCCATCAAGAACATGGATTTTGTGGTGAATTCATTGCACATGAAGGCTATCATATTGGATGCTTCGAGCCTCCTTTTGAAACAACCCAAACCTACATATTTCTTCTCGTGACCACATCAGGAGGTAGCTTCAACAATGTAACAGAAATTGTGTAATCCGTGCTTCTAGTCATGGATTAGACATAATAGAAGCTAATTCTGATGATCTAGACCTGTATTGTTGGTTGATAGCTTATATTAGTCAATTTCCTTATTCGAGCCAAACATGGGCTTTAGAGATTGTATAAAAGATGTATTTAATATTGTAAAGGGTTTCTGGGTTGGGATTTCTGATGATAAGCAATATATCATATTGTATTTGGTTGTATATTTTCATATTAATACAATATCTTATGTTTTGTATAGTTTATTTAGCAACCCCTTTGAGTTTTGAAGGGGTTGTGAGTGAGGGAGGGCCCCCTTCACTCACAACTCCTACAGTGCAGTGTGTGTGTGTATTTAATTCTTTTTTATGCGGCAATAATTCTTTTACACAGCTAATGCATTATTTCTAAATTTTTAGCAACAGATTGTTAATTGATTAAATGATTAAGTCTCTTATGTTAATGTGTTAATTCCATTTTATTAAAGCTTAGATTTACGATTGTCTAAGTTAGTTTCTTTATTGTTTTAATTTCATCTTTTATCTTTTCATTGTCAATATCAGCAATACCGAGAGTTGTAGAGGGATATTGTAGTACACTCCATAGCCCTTGCTGCTAAGTATTGATGCAAGAAAGAGGCATTAGTTGGTGTGTGTATGAATAGTTAATTTATGAAAACTTGCAGTGATAAGCCTGCATATATTTTGCATTGTATCTCATAAGCTTACCTATCCTGGGTTGACAATTTATGATTGGAAAATTATAAGTGTATAGTTTGACTCAACATTTTGGCGCTGTTGTTAGGGAGGTGCTAAGGATGTTACTAAAAGTATTTTAGTTTGATTTTGTTGATTTTTGTTTTTGCAAGACTAGGGTAGTCGAAGTGATAAGATGAAGGGAAAAGCCCATGCACCCATAGAGGTTAGAAATTCGCCAAATCCATGTCCTGATTGTTTAGTAAGTAGATTTTTTTTAATTTTTTTGTATGATAGATAAATAGGGTCCAATATTTTCAAATGTTTTTTGTGGTGGTGTGAACACCACTTCATTTACTAATACACTGTCCATAACAAGGAATTCAGCAACAAAGAAGGCAACAAAGAAATAAGAATATGAACAGGATGTATGTAGTCCTGAGCAGGTTAATAATTCCACAACAGAATCCTATGTTGGAAAATATTTTATTTCTACCCATCTCGAATCTCCCCTTACAAGAAAGACAACATCTCTACTTAGTGGTCAACCTAAAGAGGAATTCCTTGTGAATCCTCACATAGAATCAGAAATCAATACCACTGATTCTGAAGAATTTGTAGCCTTCCAAAGTCCTTTTTCTTTGACTCATATGGCTCATGGAGAAGGCGCTGATGAGAATGAGGAAAAACTAGTCACATTTGAATTTCCTATCAAGGATATTTTTGGATCTACTCAAATGAAAAAAATTCCTCCCTCAGCCTTGCCTAACGTTTGTGGTGCCTTTAGTGAAGACCCTCATGCTTTCCTATTTTAATTCGATGTACTATGCAGAAGCTATGACTATTCCTCCAATATTCAGAAGCTAATGTTATTTCCTGCTACATTGAAGGATGCAGCTATCATGTGGTTTATGGGGTTGGCATAAAACTCCATTACAACTTGGGATGAAATGAAGAAGGTGTTCCTCAAAAAGTACCAAGACTATTGTAAGACTAGGGATCTCAGGGAAGAAATATTTGGCATAACTTAGAAGGAGAGGGAGAGCCTTGAAGATTTGGTGGAAAGACTCCAACATAACTTACAAAGATTTAAGATCAATCAATTAGATCAAGAAAGAAAGAGAACGTTTTTCTTAGGGCAATAAAATCATAGTATCTGTAGGTCTTAAATTTAATGGGAGTAGGTGATGTATCGAAGCTGAGCTATGATGATGTGTGTGAGATTTGTAGAATATCTTCTAGAGGAAATTCCAAGGTTGGAGGACGGTTAAGAGACACTTCTTCGAGGCTTGTTAAATCAATTTCCAAAGCTGGAGTAACCCGAGCTGAAATGGGTAATTTATTTGAAAATTTTAAAATTGATATTCTTATAACTTTATCTTCACAACTAGATATTTTCCAGGCTAAGAATAAACATCAAAAATGGGATTAAATGGAGAAAGACTTGGTTGTTTTCTTCTCCAAATGAAGGAAGAAACATGCTCTAAGGGGATGCCCTACTGACAGTATAGAGGTATGTTGAATTATCGAAGCTGAGCATTTCACTAATCAATGTCCCTATATGCTTGAAATCAAAGCAGCATATATATTAGATCAAGGAGTTTTCAATGCACTTTATGAAATGGCACCTCAAAAACAATGGGAGCCACATCTTACAGGTATGTCACAATCACATTTTCAATTTCCTCATGCTCAAAATTAGATGTGGAATATTCCAATGTCCTAGCAACCTTGGCCCCCTCAATAACCTTGGCAGGGGAACTATTCTTAACCTGCTGCACAAAGTTTCCCAACTCAAAACTTTTAGCCTCCGTAATCCATAGCCCCAAAAATGGTACAACCGCAAAAACATCTTCAATTGACCGCCCCACCAAATCAGCCTCATCCCACATAGATGCCTGCTCAGCCAATGTCTAACTGCAACAATAAAACCATCCAATCCACTCACAATTTTGGATTGGTCACTTATCCGAATTTTCCTACCTACTATATTGCACCACACCCACAGCAAGAAATTTATGTTCCTATGCTGTAGGAATTCCCTGTACCACTGCACAAATCCCTGTGCCACTACAAGAAATTAAACTTAGATCAAGAAAAGTGGTGACTCAACCTAAAAGAATTTAAGAGGTTGTAGATAAAGATAGCCTGGAACTACCTGAAGATGAAACCTCACCTGAACCAGAAAAATCATCGAGGCCACAAGAATCTTCCTCATCCCATATGGTCTAGCCTCCTTTTATAGAGAGTTTGGAAACGGAAATAAAAAAAACATCCCGAGTTTGATATTCTATCTAAACTGCTAAATATGTGCATTAATATCCCATTACTGCAAGTAATCAAGGATTTCCCAATATATGCCAAAATAGTGAAGGAACTATGTACCAAGAAACCAGGAAAACAAAAGAAATAACCCTCCATAATTCAAGTAGGTGGAAATCTTGCAAGTTTAATGTCCACTGTATTTTCTACTAAAAAATATGCAGACTTGGGAATCCTCGTGCTTACCACCTTTATCAATGGGTATACCACAAATAACACTTTGATTGATTTGGGTGAAACCATTAATGTGATTATTATGGATACTTTATCTCATATAGGATCCTTTGACTTATTACCCACTCTTACCATGTTACAATTAGGAGATAGGTCTAAGGTAAAGCCAAAGGGGGTATTAGAAGACATTGTCATCTCATTATATTATTGGGAGTACCCTGTAGACTTTTATGTTCTTCAACCTAAAACAAACTTGGGAGGCAATCCATTGATCTTGGAGAGGCCATGGTTAGCGACGGATGAAGCCTACATAGGGTGTGGATCTCGAAACATGACCATCACTCATGGGGATGAAACAAAGCACATCAATTTTTATCCCCCCGCTAAACCCCTCTTGAGATCAGAGAATACACATTGGGTTGAAGAAAAAGGGCATGATTTGGAGTATACCCAACCAATTTTAACAATATCCCAAGCCATGAGTCTTAAGGAAAATTCTGAGGAAAATTTGATAAATTGTTGTATTTCTAATCCTAATTTTCCGCAACATTTAGAAAAATAGTCTAGTCATAATGTATATATCATTACTGATCTACAGGATTATTATGAACATAGTATAGCTTCCGAATTACATTCATCCCTCTTATCTTCATTTCCTACAGATTCAATGACTGAATGGGGGAGTAAGGTAGTAGAAATATTTCTTGAAAAATATTTAAACATGAATTTTTCCTTAACTCCTGAACAAGAAAAAAAAATAATTCAAACATTGAAAAAATTTTGATGGGAATATACAAATATAAGGGGCATTGAACCACACACATGAATTCATCATATTTATATAGAATAAAATGTTAGGCCTGTGAGATAGCCACAAAGGAGGATGAACCCTGCTTTAAGGGAAATTGTAAAAGATCAATTGCAGAAATTCTTAAATATAGGATTCATCTATCCTATCTCAGATAGCCAGTGGGTATCCCCACTAGTTATTATCCCCAAGAAGAATGGTAAATGGCGAGTGTGCATAGATTACAGGGAACTAAACAAAGATACATTAAAATACAATTTCCCTTTACCATTTATAGAAGTACTGGACACTCTAACAGGGAAAAAGTAATTTTCCTTCCTAGATGGGTTCAGCGGATACAATCAGATTAGGATAGCTCCATAGGATCAGGAGAAGACAACATTTACATGTCCCTGGGGTACCTATGCATATAAAGTATTACTATTTGGTATATGCAACGCACCAACCACATTTCAACGGGCGGTCCTTGGTATTTTCTCTCATCCTTTGCATGATTGCATGGAAGTTTATATGGATGATTTTACAGTCATGGCTGATACTTTTGATGATTCTTTACATAATCTTGAAAAAAAATTGCAGAGATGTAGAGAAACTAATATTTCATTAAGTAATGAAATTTTTTTTATGATTATGACTAAAGGTATTTTTTTGAGTCATTATGTTTTTACTGTAGGAATTAAGGTTGATCCGGAAAAAGTTGAAGTTATTGTAAAGCTTCCCCCACTAATCAATCAAAAGGGAGTGCAAATTTTTCTTAGACATGCATGCTACTACAGAAGGTTTATTAAAATTTTTACAAAGGTAGCCTCTCCATTGTTCAAATTATTGACTAAAGAATCTAAATTTCATTGGAATGATGAGTGTTGAGATGCATTTGATAAACTCAAGGAAAAGCTTTCTTCAGCACCTATCTTGAGAGGCCCAGATTGGAATTTTCCCTTTTATATTTCCACTGATGCCTCTGATTCAGCCATAGGAGAATTATCAGGTCAAAAGGAGGATCCTGTAACCCATTTTATTTATTTTGTTAGTTAAAACTTAACTCCTGCAGAGCTGAATTATACAGTAACTGAGAAAGAATTCCTTACTGTGATTTATGCTATTAACGCGTTTAGACACTACATCTCGGGTTACGAAGTTTTTGTGCACATGTATCATTTTGCTATTCGTTATCTCATGAATAAACCAGTCACTAATGGAAAAATTACTAGGTGGTTGTTGCTGCTATAGGAATTTTCCGTCACGGTATTGGATAGGTCGGGAAAAGAAAATCAAGTAGCCGATTTCTTATCTACGCTTAACCATGCAGGTGAGGGTGTTCCTATTAATGATAACTTTCCAGATGAAAATTTGTTTTCCATCTCTATTAAAATGCCTTGGTTTGTAGACATGGCTAATTATCTTGCTACAGGAAAGTTGCCACCTTACTTTTCATCTAATCGGAAAAAGAGAATTATTAGAAAAAGTGTTGATCACTCTTGGATTAGGGGATATCTCTTTTTCACTAGACATGATTTGATTATTTGAAGGTATGTCAAGGAACATGAGATCTATGACATATTTAGATCCTCTCATGACGAACCTTCTAGAGAGCACTTTGCAGAAAAGAAGACAGCTTATAAGATCCTTTGCTCAAGTTATTATTGGCCCAGTCTTTTTGAAGATGCAAAGGAGTATGTTTGGAAGTGTGATGGCTGCCAGAGAATGGGGCGGCATGTACAATCAGATGATATGCCTTTGCAGCCACAGGTTCTCATAGAACCCTTCGAGAGGTGGAATATTTATTTTTTAGGTCCCATTAATCCTATGTCCAAAGGTAAGAAGTATATCTTGGTTTGTACTGATTATGTTACAAAGTGGGTGGAGGAAAGAACACTACCTAGAGAAACAGAAAAAACAATTGTAGATTTTCTTTTCTCTGATATTTTTGTGAGATTTTTAGTACCTAGAGAAATATTTATTGATCAAGGTGCTTAGTTTGTGTCTCAGCTTATGTAGGGAATTATGAAAAATTATCATATTACCCACAAGAAGTCCACCACTTGTCATCCAAGGGCCAACGGGTAGGTGGAATCAACCAATAAGGTGTTGGAGACAATCCTTACCAAAACAATGCAATTACACAAAAATGATTGGTCTGACCAGCTTTCTGAGGCATTGTGGGCTTACAGGATCACATGGAGGAATACCATTATCTTTTATCCATATGAATTAATGTATGGAAAAAAAAAAAAATTCCCATTGAATTTTAGATCAGAACTTTCAAGATGGAAACATATTTTGTTATAAACCTTGATGAAGAACAACATCAGAGAATCTTGCAGCTCAATGAGTTGGATGAGCTCACACATGATGCTTTTCATCATACAAACTTGATCCAACCACAAAGTTATAAATGGCACAACAGATACATTAAAAAGAAGAAATTCAAAGAGGGAGACTCGACAATGTTGTATGATTCAAAATTTAAGAACTTTAAAGGGAAATTCAAGACACATTGGCTAGGCCCCTATGAGATAGAGAAATATTTTGACAATGGATATGTTCGGATTAAAAAAAGTGATGATGGGAATGTTACCTTCTTGGTGAATGGGCACAGAATCAAGATATATCAAAAACCCTAATCAAAGGAGGAATTTGTCGAAGAAATTGTGAAGAAGAAAGACCTAGAGATGGTAAGGGAGGGTATTATTCCTTCCACTATCTCTTCTTCAATTTCCTACTGATACAATGAGCTTACTCTATTCTGCCTCATGCTCAGTAAACCATGAGAGGAATGTCTATTGGGTATAGGTTTATTCCTTTATTCAGTCCCAATGGAATACTTATAGAAAAGGAGCCCCCGTGGAGTCTTCTTTTTCATTATTCTAGACTCTCTAAAATTGAAATATGGTGAGCATATACTGCCACTGGGCTCATTAAAATAACAGGTCATTAGATCCTTTTGGATCCTCTCAATAAAATTTATTTTTAGTTAATCTATGGATTGATCATGTTGGGCTCATGTGGGATTTCTTAAGGCTCTCCTTCCAACAATATTTCCGTCGACATCAGCAACTTATCTCGATGCAGGATTAGAGCCTTGTGATGCCTTGAAGTTAGTATGCCCTAATGACATGCTATCTCACCAACATCAATGGAGAAACATTATGTCTCCTTTACTACTGAATCCTACAGGGGGTTTGACAAGATCTCATAAATTCACACCTGATAGGATGCATCATGGTACCTTGGTCCTCACTCTCATTAATGGTGGTGGGCCTCGGATTGGTTAATAGTTGACCTCAATGGTTGGTAATCTGATGAGATCATTGCACATTCGACATCAACACCTTAATTCATGTGCAATGGACTGTATATAAATGGTGGAAAGATCGATTTATTATAGAAGGTACGATAGACACAGTTTCAATTCCTCAAGAAGGTTCAAAATTTACTTCAATTCCTGCATACACTGTCTTAATTCCTGGAGAAGGTTCGAAAAACATAGTTTTAATTCCTGCAGAATGTTCAATAGTTAGATTTTAATTCCTACAGAAAATTTGACAGGCACAGTTCCATTTCCTAGAGCAATGCCTTGGTTTATGGAAAGACAAAAAGTATAGACAGAACATTAGTTTAAATCATTTGATATAGTACTGACAATCATTATTGATCAAAGTCATGAATTATGTGCACAAGTGTCTGATGTAATGTTAGTAAGTTATCATTGCAAGGAAAAGTAACGTCATTAAGGACTGGACCATTGGACGTAAGCTCAGTAAGGTACATCCCGTGATAAGACACTTGAGGTAAGATATAGTGATGCTTTAACTTTAAAAAAAAAATCATCACTTAACCTATGGTAACCCTCATGGAAAAACACGGTTGTAAGTCGTTGCGGTGTAAATCCCATGACCTATCATCATGATTCTCACATCACGGTGGTTTTATTTCCAATGTCCATCCTATAGTTCGAATCATGGTGACAATCATGATCACAGCCTGCCTTTTCAAAAACACTGTGCTTTTTTATCTTTCCCATTTAATCCCTTTCCTTGTCAAGAAATCCATTACAAAGGTCTCGGTCTATATTCTTGTAAACTGTGTGCATTATGTTCTCCCTTCTGCATTCCTATGAGCCGCATTCACTTTATCCCTTCCTTCCTCATCTTCTCTGTCCATTTCCTCCTTCACCGTGTCCAAACCACAACCCCCTATTTGATTTGAGCCACATAGCCTCGCACTGCTGGAAGCCGACCCTTGCAGCAAAGAGAGGCTAGAAAAAGCAGCATGGTTTCCCTTCTTTCAAAAGTTAAGTGGCCATAACTTTGAAGTGACGAAGTCCTTTGCCTTGAACCTAAATGGTGATAAAGCACAGGTCAGAAATGTTCAATTTCGATTAATAGAGGAATTGGTGCTGCGGGCATGTGGAATTCCACAAGATGGGGAATGTTGGTTTAAGAACGGATGCTTCAATAGGGGAATGTCCGCATATTTCCTTCAGAAGGATCATTCAAAACCTGACCAGGGCAAGGGGATTCCGCAAGAGTTTTTGAGAATTAATTATCATCACCTACTATTCTTCCTGGAGAATTATATAACATGTGAAGGTCTCTTTGGCCTCGCATTTATATTTCACATTCGGCTTCTCAGATAGTTTCGAGATTAGCCCCTCAATTTTCCATACTATTTGAAGATGTCTTTGGCCAAAATTCTGAAAGTCACGAAAGAGAGAGTCATTAATATAGAGGAAAACCTCTATCACCATGGGCTGGTGAGAATCATCCTGATGGAAATCCTGTAGAAATAGAAAAAGACATTGGAGGAATTTCTGGTCGAGAACCATTTTGTGGAAGATAGAGACTCTGACTCCTCAATGCTCAAGATGGAACAACCACTACAGAATCATAAGAATAATCCACAAACTCATGGACCACAAGTAAATGAGGATGATGGTGATGAAGAAGTAATGGTGACTAGGGAAACCACTGTAAAAGGTTCCCAGCAAAAGGGACCTTCTATCCCCGCTAAAACATTTAAGAGGAGTCAGGCTGTTAAGTTGGCTATAAAATTCTGATAAAAATAAAGGAAATTTCCATGGTCTGCCCAAGGGAAAGGATAAGGAAAAACCGGCCACATTCATTGACAAGGAAACTATGTCCTTCCAGAGTCTTTCGCTCCAGGAAAGTAGAAATGAAACCATGGAAGAGAAGGAAGGGCAGGGGCACCTTACTGTGCCTCAATCTTCCCAGGGAAATCATGAGGGGGACGTTACTCCCCAGAGGAAGTGGTCTTGACAGGCACTAGAAGAGACCATTAAATATATTACTATTTCATAGCAGGCCTTAAGGAAGGAAAACACGGACTTGATGGAGAAGAGCCTTAGAATGCAGAAAGAACATGAGGAGTGGCGTGAGAAAGAAACCCGCATTATGAAAGATAAGCAGGTTCAGATAGACCATCTGAAGAAGAAGAGTGAAATGTACAAGGGTCAGATTCAGGTGCAGTCTAGTTGGGCCCAGTTGGATCATCTAGCTGTAATATTTGTGGCCCAGGTGAACAACTGACTCTTTGTTTCGGAGGTTGCTACAGTTTTTCTTGCATAGGGAAATGAAATAGTTGTGGTGTGGGGGAGATGTTTAGTCTCAATTTTGTCTATTTTTCACACCCTTCCCAAGCCTTACCTCCCTTATTTTTGAACTCCTTCCGCCCCTAATTATGCTTAGTTCAACTATATTGTTTAGTTTTGGCTAAAATGGTACTATAATCTTAATGTATGTCAAATTAACATAATAAGTACCATTTGCCTTAAACTTGAAGTATTCTTTGATCTATTTGTATCTTTATTGAATTACCACTCCAACTGATGTAGAACTCATGTGGCAGTTTTCTTTGATTTGAAGCAGCTCCTCAAAATCTTGAAGACAACTTGTGCAGCCACATTTGCTGCAGAAGATCTAGATTTCCTGCAAGAAGCTCCATATTTCCTATAGAAGCCTCGATTTCCTACAAATGTTGGTTTACTGTAGCGAAATTAGCGGTTCAATATGTTCTACTTATTTCCATATCCAGCAAGAACATGGCTTTTGTGGGGAATTTGTTGCACATGAAGGCTATCCTATTGGCTGCTTGGAACCTCCTTTTGAAGCAACCCAACCCTACAGATTTCTTCTCGTGACCACATGAGGAGGCATCTTCAACTATGTAACAGAAATAATCTAATTCATGCTTTAAATCATGGATTAGACTCAAAAAAAGCTAATTTTGATGATCTGGAGCATGGAAAATTTTAGGGGCTAATATTCGCAGGTTGGCTAATTTTCCATGTTTTTTCCAAAAAAAAGATTCGCTAATTTCCATTTCTTTATAAAAATGATTCGCCCAAATTTTACAATATAAAATTATTTTACATTAAAAATCGCCCACATTATATAGACAATATATATAATATCATTATAAATTTGAATAATTTTACAAATACATCAATAAAATTTTTACATTTTGCATATTAGGGACTAGTGAGATTCGCCAATTTTTTAAACTTCAGGATAATTTTCCACCCTTAAAATTATCCCTGATCTGGAGCTATATTTTTGGCTAATAGCTTATATTAGTCAATTCAAGCTAGACATGGGCTTTAGAGATTGTATAAAATCGTATGTGTTTCATATTGTAAAGGGTTCTTGGGTTGGGATTGTTGTTGATAGGAAATATATCAGATTGTACTTGGCTTTATATTTTCATATTAATACAATATCTTATGTTCTGTATACTTTTATGAGAAATCTCTTTGAGTTTTGAAGGGGTTGTGAGTGATGGAAGGCCCCCTTCTCTCACAACTCCTGCAGCGCAGTGTGTGTGTGTGTTTAATTCTTTTTTATGCAGCAATAATTCTTTTACATGGCTAATGCATTCTTTTTAAAATTTCAACAGTAGATTTTTAATTGATTAAATGATTAAGTTTATTATTTTAATTTGTTAATTTCAGTTGATCAAAGCTTGGAATTACGATTGTCTAAGTTGGTTTCTTAATCATTGTAATTTGATATTTGATCTTTTCATGGTCAATATCAGCTATACCGAGAGTTGTAGAGGGATGTTGTAGTCCACTCCATATCCTTTTCTGCTAATTATTGATAAGGAAACATGCATTATTTGGTGTGTGTATGAATATTTAATTAATGAAAAATTGTACTAATAAGCCTGCATATATTTTGCATAGTACCTCACAAGCTTACTTACCCTGGGTTAAAAATTTATGATTGTAAAATTATAAGTGTATAATTGGACTCAACAATGGGATAGATGAAATGCCCATCCAATAATTTCTATAGTTCTTCCTTAACTATGTCCTTTAGAGCTGGATTCATCCTCCTTTGGCGTTGGCACATAGGCTTACATCATTATTTAATGTAGATATGATGTGTGCACATCGATGGATGCACCCCTTTCATGTTTTTGTAGTCCCAAGAAAATGCATGAAGGTTTTCTTTCAAGATCTAACATAACTTCTCTTCTTCTTTGTCTGAGAGGTATGAGTTAATTTTCAAAAAAGTTTATGGGCCAATTTCCACAGCCTTGGTGGTTTCATAGACTAAATAAATTGAGTGTAACTCCATCCAAGGCTGGCTTTCAGACTCTTTGTCTAGGTCATTGAGTGGAGTGTCATTGGGGTGTTGGCTTTGAATGATGTGGTTGATGAGCTCATCCTCATCAAGTTTCCCCCCTCTAAGTACAAAATCTATGGTACAAATGGGGTAGGGCATAGTGCTATATACTTCATCTTCTTCTCCTTCATCCTCCAACCATAAAGGTAGGTCATGGTCAATGGAAGGCTTAGAAGGAGGATATAATACCAGATGTTTAGAAAAGGGCCCATTATTTATAGTCATGTTTCTAGCCCGACAGATGATATAAGCATCAACAGTGGCTAACCAAGGTCTTCTTAAAATGAGAGGATATTTATTAAACATATTTTTTGGGTAGAGGACCAGGAAATATATAGGGTACTCCCAAGAGTCGATTGAAACCATAACATCATCTTCAATTCATTCCAGAGCTATTGTGGATCGGTCTGGAAGTTGCAAAACTGTTGTGGTTTTCCTCAGAGTCTCTTGTAGGTTGAGTTTAAGAATTTTTTCCTTGGTCATTACATTGATAGAAGCATCAAGATCAATCCGAGTATTGATGACTATGACACCATCTATGCGTACATACACAACTAGACTACCAGGGTCCAGGTACTTTTGGAAGACCACCCTTCCCAACATTAAGTCGAACAATTGTCCAAGTACATTGATGGTCGGGGTATATTTATTATTTATCCTACGTTTGTTAAATAAATTTTCCTTGATGAGCCTATTGTAAATATGAACATCCTTAATGGTCCAGAGAAGGGTATTTTCACACACAAATTTTTCAGTCCTCCCAGAAGTTTAGTCTCCTATGGGTTATGTTGACTAGAGTGGACAAAGTGCTCAAGAAAATAAGGTTGTTGGATTTGAGTGTTACTCTCTTCCTTTTCCTCCTCAACCTCTCTGGGTGGATATGGAGGATGATTGTCCGGTATTACTCTTCCTGACCTCAGATTGACCTCTTGTATCCCCACAACATAAGTTGGATAGGATGTCTCTCCACTGTAAACATGTTTTTCCTGCTTGTTGTTTGGGTTTAGATTGAGTTGTGCAAGCATCTGAGGGAGCTTGGGTGGAGCAGATGGGTGATATTAGGTTGAGGTTGGGGTGGAGGCAATAAGGTGGGTGGTTGATTATGTTAGGGCCTCCACCCTTGTGATGGGTTGTTCCACTAAGGTGGTTGAGGAAGATACTATTAGAATGGTTCTTTGACAAGCTAGGGGTGATATGGAGGGTTGTAAGGCCAAGTAAGAGGTGTCAGCCATGATGGAGGAAGGGAATTGTACCAAGCTTGCATAACTGCATTTTGATTGGTATGATGATTGGAGTAAGGTGCACCTTGCATACCTTACTGATATGAACGAGGCCCTGGAGGCCTTCTATGATTTATGAAACATATTTTCTCTTGTTCTTGTAGGTTTCAACCTTGTACAGAAATTATTTGCAAATGAATTCTTAAAGACAGAAAATAAATAATAGTGAGAGCATAAACCATAACATAGATATACGCAAAGATTTTCCCCTGGATCCAAATCGGGACTACCAGCTTGATTTTTCATTATATTCCTTTTAGTGTTACAAAACATATATATACATGTCGAAGCATTCATAAACGCAAATCCATTAACCCTATATTAGAACATAACCTTATTTCCCTTGACAAGATCTACAAAATACCAGGGGATGAAAAGAAACATGCCCCAAAACCATGTGCAAACCCATGCACAAAACCATAGGCAGGTCTGCCCACCGAAAAATAATGAAAACAAAAATTCTCGTGGCGCTACCCCAGACACCACGTAGGAGGCCATAGGAGATCTTTTCCATTATTCTAGCCCTAAAAAACCCCTTGTTTCTCTACACCAAGATAAATTTTGAGTGCTCACAGACTTTTTCAATGCATCTACAACATTTTTCAAAGTGTCCACCTTTACCGACAACACCTTTTTATCATCAACCATATCTCTCACAAAGTGATATTTAACATCAATCTGATTTTTCTTTCAATTATAAGCAGGGTTCTTAGCCATGAAAATTTCACTTTCGCTATCAAAGTCTATCCTTATAGCTCACTACACCAACCCCATACTTGAACACAATCTTTGCAACCAAATTTCTTCCTTGATTGCATGAGTGGCTGCCATGTATTCCGCCTCTTTATTTGAAAGAGCCACTATAGACTTTCTTTTACTCATCCAACTGACTACACCTCCAAATAGGCTAAACACATACCCACTTGTAGATATTCTTTTGTCTAAATCTCCAACCCAGTCTGCATCAAGAAAACCATGGATGTTCAAAACTCTATCCAATGTTAGTCTTCCCTAGTAGCAAAAACCATAATCACTATTGCCACGCAAATATATGAAAACCTGCTTCACTTTTGTTGAATTATCCTTCCCTAGTTTTGACATAAACCTGCTCAATACTCCCATTTCATGTGCAATGTCTAGTCTAGTACAAACAATTGCATAAGTCAAGCTACCCATTGCACTTGCATATGGAACATGGGACATATCCTCCTCTTCTTCTTATGTCGTGGGACACTGTTCAACAGATATATTTACACCTAAAAAAATAGGAACCCTCATTGGTTTACTATCCTACATATTGAACCTCTGCAATATTGTCTCGACATACTTCCTCTGGTTTAACCAGAGCTTCCTTTTTTCCAAATCTCCTTGAATTTCCATGCCCAAAACATAGTTTGCAGTACCAATATCCTTCATGTTGAATTTGGAGAACAATTGGGTCTTCAAATCCTGGATAGTTTCTTTTCTATTTCCAATCAGCAACATATCATCCACATACAAGACCAAATAAATAACATGGTCACCAATTAATTTAAAATACACACAGTGATCCTATTTTATTCTGGTGAAGCCAAGTCCCCGTATATAGGTATAAAATTTATGATACGACATCTTTGGTGATTGTTTTAACCCATACAGAGACTTTTTTAACCTGCATACCAGTTCTTCCTTACCCTTCACCGTAAAGCCTTCAAGTTGCTTCATGTAGATATTCTCTTCCAAATCCTCGTGAAGAAATGTGTTCTTCACATCCATCTATTCTACCTCAAAATAAAATGTTGCAACAATAGATAAAAGTAATCTAATAGAAGTAACCTTGGCAACAGAAGAAAAAATATCACCAAAATCAATTCTCGACACCTGGAAATAACCTTTTGCTACCAACTGAGCTTTGTATTTCTCCACTTTGCCTTCTACATTCATCTTCCTCTTAAACACCCATTTTCTCCCAATGGGCTTTCTTCTAGCTGGAAACTCTACCAAATCCCATCCCTCATTTTTGTGCAAGGATGCCATTTCATCAACCATGGCCTCCTTCTAAGGTTTTCCATCCTCTGAATCCACAGCTTCCCTGACAGTTATTGGATCATAATTAGTGATAATTAAAGCTAAATTTGAATAGAAATCAGATGTACTATACCCTTCTGGCTTCCTTATTTCCCAAACTGATATTCTCAGAATAAGAGCTTGTGCAACTTCCTCTTCTAAATCTTGTTCTATTATAGAGTCTGATTCATCCTCCTTTCCCTCAAAATCTATCTTTTCAGGTTCCTTATGTAGGACTTCATGTTTAACAACGTCTTTCACCTCTATAAATGCCACATATCTTCTGTACACAACCTTCCTTGTTTATGGGTTCCAAAGCTTGAAACCTTTTAGACCATATTTATACCCAATAAATATGCACCTTTCAGATTTATTATCCAACTTGGTTCTTTTCTATATTGGAACATGTACATGTGCATCACATTTGAATACCCTCATATGTGAAAAACAGGGTTTCTTACCACTTCATACCTCATGTGGAGTCTTATCCTCCAGCACTGATGAAGGTGATTTGTTAACTAGGTAACATGCAGTCTCCAATGCCTCTACCCATAATTCATACCCTAACCTGATACCACAAAGCATGCTTCTTGTCTTTTCCATTAGTGTTCTCTTCATTATTTTTCCAACTTCGTTTTTTTGATGTGTGTATAGAGTAGTCTTCTACTATGATATACCACACTTGTTACATAAATCTTCAAATTCCTTCTTGTATAACTCTCCACCATTATCTATCCTTAACACCTTCATTTTCTTCTTTGTCTTGTTTTCCACCAGACCCTTAAATTATTTAAATCTGCCAAAGACTTCAGATTTCTTACTAAAGAAATATATCCATGTATTCCTTGAGAATTAATCTATGAAGGTAACATAGTATATAGACTTATCGAGCGATTGAACCGACACAGGTCCAAACACATCATTGTGCACAAGCTCTAATATCTTGTTCACCCTCTTAGCGCTAGAAGGAACACTCACCCGATTGTGCTTCCCATATACACAATGTTCACAGAAATCAAAATCTAGAGAGAAATTAGACATACTTTCTACCATACAATTTCCATAGAGTCTTTGAAGGCCCTTCTCTCCAATATTTCCAAGCCTTTGATGCCATAGCACGGTATTTTCTGCAGAGACTTCTAGGATTTCCTCTCCACTTTTAGGAACCACAGAATTGTTGCACCTATTATAGCATCATTTATCACGTCTATATACTTGATGACTTATGCATTGGCCTTGGGTAGCCCTTCCATTCAGACTTGGTCAAACTTCTTAAAAAACAGTATTTTTAATTTCATACACGAATCTGCCTAGACTTTTCCACGTGCAGAAGTGGGTCCACTCATATTTGACCCGTGTATAAAATTTAAAATATTAAAAAATATTAAACTCCCTCTTAATTGGGTGGGGTTGACGAGTTTTACCTGTAGCTTACTTACACCAGCTTGTGGCCAAACTGTTTCCGAAATGAATAATTGATTTGATGAAGTATAAATACACCTCAAAGGAAACAACTAAGGGAGGAGAGAGAATGCTATTAATATTATAGCATGATCAAGTGTGATATTTCACTGTGCTTCTTGGACTTCCCAGGTTCAGGAAACTCTTGTTTCCTTGTGATGTTCACCCCTATTTATGTGACATCCTTTGCGCACCTTTTATGGAAGAAGATTTGTGAGGCTAGGGCTGGACAAATCCAAAGGATGGTTTCAATTGGAGCCATGGCAGATCTCAGGTGATTTCTCCACTTTCTCTTTACATATTATCAATAAAATAAGATCCATCTCATTCCTCATGTCCTTGTGTTATATGTCTCTTATACATGTTGAATGATATTGTAATGGTTTATTTCATGTTATTTTTATGAGATTATATGTTCTAACCTACTAACATCTAGGATATATATGTTGTGCAACTATTTTGTGTTCTTTGTCCGGATTCATTTGCAGGTCTTGAAGCATGAGGAGTAGCAGAGGGTTTGCACCATGTGGGATCGAACTTAGACGTAAGACACACGGGTAAGGTCACCTATCCTCATTTTTCTAGTTCAAGCATTAGGACTCACAATTTGATTTCCTCTTGTGATGATATGTATTTCGTTCTGTTAGGTCCCTCAACCCAGACCTTAGGGTATTTTTTCTCGTAACAAAACTAGTGACTCTGCTAGGGATTACATCCATGTAATTCCTATTTTGGGTTTTTTTCCTTTGTATTTTGGGTTCCTTGACAGTTTGATCACTTTTTCAGACTAGTAGGTTTTTTTCCCATCCAGGTAGAATTCTTGATCTTCTGGATCAGGCCTGGGTTTTTTCTTTTTCTTTGTTACAATTTCTATATGTTTCTTGGTGTGTACACACTCATGTACACCTTATTTTTTTCCCAAGGAACACACATATACACAAGTTTCTTATATACAGATGCGTATACACACGTGTTTCACACAGTGGATCCACATATGCCCAGTAAAATTTGAAAAATTAAATTTTTTGACCTTATAAGTCTTTCCTGCCCGCTGTTGGTCATCCATGTAGAACCTCTTAGGTGTCTAGATAGTGATTCTTCTTGTTGTGTATCATTTTATCTCCTTTTTGTATGGAAACCTAGTCAATCTAGGGTTTTACCCTTTTGGTGAAGTTCTAGTTGCGACTGTAGCACCAAGACTTATTTCGGAAGTTCTTGGTTGTTTTGACCTTTCAGAACAATGAGTATTTGTTAGTTTGCTCATGCTTGCCTTGTGTATTTCTTCACTTCTTGGTTTTTGCCTTCTTGACTTTCTTGGTTTTCTTGTTTCTTAAGATCAGCTTTCTAGTGAATCTTGAAGTTTCCTTTTGTTAGTTTCTTTAAGTTTTTGTTTTCTGAAAGCTTATGCTATTGTTTTGAATCAGTTTCTTGATTTCATTACTTATTTTAATTTTTTTGAGTCCTGCTACGAAAGTGGCATAGTTAGCTTATGGAATTAGAAGTTGCTTGCTGGCTCAATTTCTTGATTTGGGACCTTTGGTAGTTTTGTGCTTGTCTCAATGAAAATTTCTTATTTCCTTAAAAAGTGAAAAGCCAAAAAACATTTGTGTTTTCCATTGCTTTTTCTTTGGTTTTCTTTTTCATGGTTTTCATCGCTTTTGGAGAAATTTGCTAGCTTCTCATTTTTGGTCCATTTTCTTTGTTCCGAGAGGATTCCTTGTTTGGGTCTCTCTCCTTTATATCAAGATTTTTTGGCATTTTTTTGTGCAAATAAGTTCCTGTTGGGGATTGTCTTTGCTTTTCTGTCAAAGTGATTAGACCAATCTTATTGAAAACCACATTTTCTTCCCTTTGTGAGAGTCCTAGGATTTTCATTCATCATTCGTAGTTTTTTCATTCATTGTTACACATTCTAGTATTTTTTGAAGGTTTTCGAAGTGTGTGAAGAGTGATATTAAAAATAACAAATTACTCTTTCTTTTTTTTAGTTTCTTCATAGAACCCAAGTAGAAATCTCTTTTCATTTTAAGAAAAATTGAATATTCATGTAGTAGGTTTCTATTGATTTCTATTTTGCATTGAAAAAATCATAAGTTGTGTTCTTCATCTACCCGTGACTTTAAAATAATATCCATTTAAAATCAAGCAATTAATGAAAATTAACTAGAAATTTTTTTGTTGTCATTAATTATACACCAACTAGTCTAGGCCATAGGGCCTTGGAATAGGTGAGTGGAGAGTTAACTCTCTAAGGCCACTCAAAACTTTCAAACATAGAATTTGATTAACGAGTGAAATCCAACTTTGTTAAGTGGACCGAGAAAGCTCTACATCCAGAGAGTTAAGCACGAGGGATAGTGAAGGCAGAGAAGAGAGATACCACTTCTCCTATTTGTTGAATCTAGACCAAATATTGTTCTGCTAGGCTACCGATATGAATTGGTACCCTTAGTTTCCTTTCCAAGGTATCACACAGGTGACTGCGAGGGGGGGGGGATACCCATGATACTTGAGGTAGATGTTTTATAACTTTCATTAGTACTTCTAGAGGGTGCCCTTCTGAAGCTCGAGTACTTGCACCGACAAAGGATTTCTGCTTTTTACTTTCACATCAAAGAATACTATTGCTAGATTTTTTCTACAAAAGGGACAGCAAGGTATTGAGTAGCCTATTTCCTTCTTTAGTAAGACATTAGCTAACTCTGAGTTGAATTATAATATCTTAGAGAGGAAAGCCTATTCCTTGGTGAAGGCTATCAAAGATTTTAGAATTTATATTTTTCATTCTCATATTGTGGCTTTTGTTCCTAATACTATTGTGAAAGACATCCTCAGTCAAGCCGATCCTGATGGTAAGAGGGGAAAATGGATTGCTAAATTGTTAGAGTATGATATATATATTAAGCCAACAAAATTGGTCAAAGGGAAAGGCTTATCAAAGATGATGGCACAGTCCAAATTTGACTATCTTGACATGAACTTAATTGCAGAAATATCAGAAATTTCAGATGAGCAAGAAGAACTAGTCCCTATTGAAGAAAAATACATCACTTCAGATTTGTACAAGGAGATTTTTTTTGTTTTACAACATCATAAATCACCTGTGGATCTAACAAAGTCTAAGGCAAGATTAGTAAAGCTAAAATCTTTAAGATATTGTATTTTTGACAGAAATCTATTTTGGAAGGATATTGGCGGGATTTTGTTGAATTTTTTGTTGGAAAAGGAGGCTGATAAAGTGATTGAGGAGTTCCACAAACGAGATTGTGGAGGTCACCATTATTGGAATGACACAGTGAACAAGATTCTTAGAGTAGGGTATTATTGGCCTACAATGTTTAAGGATGTATACAGAAATATTGCTTCCTGCCATGAATGCCAGATTTTCGATAGTAAGAAGAAGCTTGTACCTTTACCTTTAATGCCTATTTATGTGGAAGCGTCATTTCAGCAGTGGGGGATAGATTTTATTGGAGAGATTCATCCATCATCATCAGGTCAACATCGCTAGATTCTCATAGTGACTGATTACTTCACCAAATGGATTGAAGCAATCCCAACTAGGCAAGCAAATGAATTTGTTATTATTTATCTTTTTGGAAAATAATATCTTGTCTAGGTTGGGTTGCCCCATGAAGATTATAACTGATAATGCGCAGGCATTTAAGTCTAAGAATATGATCAATTTCCGTCATCAATACCATATTACTCTTGGGCATTATATGGCATACTATCCGCAAGGGAATGGTCTTGTTGAATCTTCCAACAAGAGCATTGTGGGGATCATTAAAAAGGTGTTGCAAGAGAATAAAAAGGCTTGGCATTTGAAGCTGAAGTATGCCTTATGGACTGATATGATATGCACAAAGAGGTCACTTGGAACTTCACCATATGAGTTGGTATATGGGGTTGAGGCCATTTTTCCTACATCTCTAAGGGTACCTGTCATGAAGTTGATTAAGGGGTTAGAAGAGGAACCAAATGCAGTCCAGAGGAGAATCGATCAGCTAAAAGCTCTGTAAGAGAAGAGGAATGAATTTTATAACAGAAATCAACAATCTCAAAACAAAATCAAGAGGACATTTGATAAGAAGATCGAGGAGGAAAGTTTTCAAATTCAGGATGAAGTGTTGAAATGGGAGGCCAGAATTGAAGAGAAAGGAAAACATGGTAAGTTCAAGAACTTGTGGAAATTTCCTTTAAAGATAGCTTCTTTTCATGGAAACAATACTTACATACTGCAGGAGATGGATGGAAAATCATATGCTAGAGGACCTTTCTATGGCAGGTTTTTAAAGCATTACTCTTCCTAAAAATCTGATTGACCATTCATGTCATTGTACATATTCCATTTTATGATTTTTTCTGCTAATAATGACAAGCTAAATCAAAAAGCTTGAGCCCGAGGTGAAGGCCATTAGAACTTGAGGAGAAAACTTGGAAATTTCAAAGTTTTTTCTGTTTTGGTCAATAAAATGGATAGTAGCACTGGACCTACTAGTTCTTAGTGTACCACAGGGGCACACTATCTCAAGTGGAGCCAATGTTATCACCTAATTTATTTTTTTAAAACATCATTGTGTCAAGTTTGTTTTTTATCATGATTCAAAGATTGGGTTTAGAAGTAAATTAGGATTTGATGAAGGATAGGTTAGATTTTTATAGTTCAAATCCCATCCTTCAGTTCAGATAAAGTCTTTTTTAAAGTCCCTTCATGTCAAATATCCATCATTTTCATTTGTGGTTCATTTCCTAAGATTTCATGTCAAAACTCTTTAATTAGCCAAGAAACCTTGTTTTCGCAGTGCCACCCGTTCAAAAAAGTTGATTTTCACTACGAAAGCACTAATAGTTTCGTAGCGCAAACAGGTAAAATTACACTACAGGTGCTATGAAAGTGTGATTTTTGAGCTGTCTTGTCATTTGAGTTGAAAAGTGTCAAAAACCATTGGGAAATGGTAGGTTAGTGGTATGATGAGTCATGTAATGATGAGATTTGATGTACACATCCATGTTTGCAGTCATCATTGTCATTATAGGCTATGAATGAGGCATCATTCAGTTATGAGATGACATTTTAAATTTCAAAATCTTTCCTAATTGGTCATTCGCGTTTCCTTTTTCCTCCATTCGAAATGTCTGAACTCTGAAGTGTCAAGGAAAACTTGTGGCTATTTCATACAAAGGTTTTCTACATCCCTATTCAAAGGAGGCTGATATAAAATTTATGAAGCGAGGCTGCTAGTTTTATATATGCAAGTGAGGCTGATACAATTCATAAAGCGAGGCTGACATGTTTTCTGAAAGGCTTGATAGAGGAAAAGAAATTTCACATAGGGGGACACTACTTAAGCTATGAACCTGAAGGCATGAATGAAATAATTGAAGGCCCAGCTATGATGGAAGCATTCAGAAGAGTAGGTTTCCTTTGGTTTTGTGAAAATTTACAGGACTGTCACACATAGGTATCAAAGCAATTTGCCATGAACTTCAATGGAATAGCTACCAAGGTTGGGATGCTAAGTGTGTCAATTACACCAGATTTCATAGCTGCTGTTATAGAGATACCAAGAGGTCAAGAAACTTGGTTCAAAGGTTTCAAATTTGATATGGAGAAATGTAAAGAGTTCATGAAGCCTGAGTATGTAGACATGGACCTTAATAATGCTATCCCTAGAAGTTGTATCAAAGACACTTATTCAAAGTTGTTGCTCAACATTGAGAAGTATTTTACATGTGAAGGTAGATATCATAAGTTTTACAAATATCATTTCAAGTTGCTTCTGCATCTCACTGGTAAGATTTCACTCGATTTGTCTTTTTATCTTCACAGGAGTCTTGAAAAAATGGCTGATAAGGTACAAGTAAAATCTGAAGCTAGTGAAACATCCTTGTTTCATCATGGCCTAATGAAGTTATTTATTTTAGATGAACTTGAGAAAATAGGCATGGATTCGTCATCTTTCTTGTTTACAAATGGTTTTGAGTTGAAAACCCTAACTCCTGCAAGAAACCCTAAAACTAAAGGAGTTCCATCACCACCAGAAGCAGAGCCTAGTGAGCCTATGGCTGCAAAACCAAAGGAATTTGCAGAACTGAAGCTAAGGAAACAAATTGAGAAAAGGTCAGAGCAGACACAAATGCTTGATACACCAACTCCATCATCTGCAAAACATAAACAAGCTGTCAGAAAGAAAGAAATCAAAAGAGTAACAAGAAGCCAAGCAGTGGCATTAAAAGGAAATACCATTACTACAAAGGACAACCCAGTAACGAAGGGAAATTTAGATGACATCCTTCATGCTATTGACATAGAAGAGACACCCATTTTTCAAGATGATTTCATTGGGGAAGATGAGCATAAAAACAAAAGGGCTAAGTCTGCAAAGAAGCTTGAGTTTGAGGGGGAAGATGCATCTTTCATCTTTCAAGAAAGAAAGCCTATAACTAGGCATGCTAAGAAACTCAAGGAAGGCAACAAAGAAGTTCAAAAATCTATTGAGACAACTAAAGCTCCTGAAGAAGTTGTTGATCTCTCATCACTTACAATGAAGCATGTAGCCAGTAGAACAAAGAGTGGAAAAGAAGAAATGGCAGAGTTCCAACATCTTGAGGAAAATTTGAGGTTGGAAAACCAAGAAAATTCTATGATGAGAAAGAGAGCTAGAAAGCACGATGTTGAGAAATAAGATTTTAAAATAATGAAGGCACTGTGGGAAGGTCAAACTAGTTCTATTTCTGAAACTCCAAGCAGTGCAGAGCAGTTTTTCAAATGGACAGTCCCAGCAATAAAGGAAGCCAAGTATCTCAGAGCAATAAATACTCACTTGAGAGCTAATAATAGAAGATTTAAAGATCAAGTGGAGGACCTGGAGCAGCAGATGAATTTAATTCATGATGAGTTAAAAAGAAGAGGTATCAAAATAACAGTCATAGAAGAGCCTATAGAAAAATGAAGTAAAAATGAAGAAGAGACTTCATGTAGGATGGAATGAATATGATTTTTAGTTGATATGGTTTTTTAAATGATGGAATTAGGTTTATTTTGAGTTTTTGGCACATTTAAAATTTATACTTTGGAAATTTTTTGAAAAAACTGCTCATTCAGCAGTTTTTTAAAGTAGACAGTGTAAAAAAGGAGAAAAGCGCTATGAAATTGTTGTAGAAACTTTTCTTTATCTTTTTCACAAAATTTTTAAGGGTAAAAGGATGAATCAAGAACTAAAATTTCTAGGGAGGATGTATTAAAAGGTAATGAAGACAATTTTGGAGGTAAAAAGTCAAAAATTTGAAGAAGGAAGGGTTAAAAGGTAGGGCTATGAAAGGCGCTACGAAACTGTTGTGTTTTCGTAGCACAGTGTATTACAGCTGATTTGAACAATTTGAAAATGGTTTTGGACAGCTGGAGCCTAGGGAGGAGTTTTGGGATGTAGTAATTTAACTTCCAACAATTAAGGATCATGAAATAAAGAATACATAATGGCCAAAATGTTCCAAGAATGCAAAGAACCCTATGCCTAAAAAACAGGGGATTGTTTCCTATTTTGATGGAGGTCAGTAATATAGTCATGAAGATTTGAAGCCTATCCTTTAGATTTGACTATGTGTTGATACACTAGGAAAATAATTTAATTTAATCTAGATAATGTTGTTATAAGGAGTTTGAATCCTATTTGTAATAGGATTGTTTAGTATATTAGTTGTCTTTTTGTAATAAATCCCTTGTCATATGGTCATACAAGGTGTCAAGAGTCAGGAATTCCTGTATCTAACCTAAGATAAGATTATCTCATCTTGTAAATTGTCTATAAAAGGCCAAGAAGTCAAATGTGCCAAGGGTTAGACATTTTTGGCAAAAGACTGTGCTTATTATAATTGACTGGTTTTCAGCTAATAGAGAGAGTTTCTACTTAACCAAGTTGGGATTCAGAAGTAGTTTTGGTGTGTTCTTATTCTATTTGCATCTCTTTATTATCGTATTAAAGTGGTGTTCATCTATATTACTCAGAATTGATCTTTAGATGCTCTGACTTCCTATATAAATAAACTGACTTTGTTTTTACAGTTTCATGTGTGTTTATCTCTTGACTAAAACTCTGATATGCCTCAACTTCCATGTCAAGTAGATTCATCGGATTACTAAACTTTTTGACTCCATAAGCCCAATGTGTACATGTTGATATGATTCTCAACCTATATCTATCATTTATCTATTTATTACCCCACCTAGAGTTAGCCATCTATAGTTGTTAAAATTGGACAACTAGGTCCAAACTCCATGTTGTGATGCTCAGATGAAGATATCAATATTTTTATTGGGTTCCTCTTTCGGAAAGGTGTAAGATCGATCTAAAATTGATATTAATCCGATGAGAAAAACATTTATTTTGAATTTAGTTTTAATAATTTCAAATATGTGCAAGTCGTCCTTAAGGTTTTACAACCCTAGCAAATGTGTCACACGCCTCAGTGATTGATATAAATAGTGTCAAATTTGGAGGAAATTTCACTCATCTCATCCTCACACATCATCTCTCCTCTTATGACTGGTTCGAGCTCCTTGGAGGTAGTTTCAGTTCGCACGTGGGAAAGAAGGACGAAGACGTTGCTGTTGCTGTTGTTGTTGTTGTTGTTGTCATTGTGTCGTTGTTGTTGTCGTTGTTGTCGTCATTGTTGCCATTTGTGCTGCCATTGTTGTTGTTGTTGTTTTCGTTATTGTTTTCATTTTTTTCTTTGCTGTCGTTACTGCTGTTGTTTATGTTGTCGCTCCCATTGTTGCTGGTGTTGCTGCCGTTGGGGCATCATTGAATTTTCTGGGGCTGAATTTGACTTGACCGTGTGGTTGTTTTGAGGGCTGTTGTGACATATGATGGGTTGGATGACCAAGGAGAATTTGCTGGTTGAAGCATCTTTTTGACCATCGTAACGCACCACCACATTTTTCGGTTTCTAGTTTGTCTTCTATAGATCCACTGGTATGTTCTATTAGCATTTTACTTGATTGTTTATGTGATTGTTGTGGTGAAAAGTAAAGTTGCATCAAGCATAGAAAATCTACATAAATTTACATGATATCGGAGCTGAGGTGAAGAGAAGTCCTAATTTATAGCAATCAACGAACAAGAAAATGGGTTCCACAAACTATGGCTTCAAGAAGGGCGACAAATTGACTGGAAAGGATGACTTTCATGCTTGAAAGATGATATTGGATCTAAAATTGGAAGACCAAGATGTCATGGACTATGTCAAGGGTAATATCCAAGAACCTCCATCCACTGCTACTGCTGCTGCCAAAAAAAAGTATAAGAAGGAGGAGATCAAAGCAAAGCTGATGATCAGTGAATCCATTCATAAAAGTCTGCTGGCCTACATCTCTGAGTTTGGGACATACAAAGAGATGTATGATAAATTTATTCTCATGTTCAAGATCAACAATGCAAATCAAGTACTATTCTTCAAGAATCAATTGAAGAATCTGAAGCAAGGCTGGGATGAGTTTGTCCAATCATACTTTCTGAAGCTGACCGAGATCAAGAACAATTTGCTAGCTATTGGGGAGACAATAGCTGATCGAGAGATGGTTCTCACCACACTTGGAGGGCTCCCATATGAATGGCATGTGTTCAACACTATCATTCTCAATAATAATGTGATACCTGACTTTGACGAGGTACCATCGAGATGGGTTCAAGAAGAGACAAGAATGAAGGAGTATGAAAATGAAGGAAATGTTGCCTACACTGCTCATTCTAGAAACAAGAACTTTGGTGGTCCAAATATCGAAGGAAGAGCAGGGACACAAGGAAATAAGGGAAAGCGTTACACTTGTCATAGGCTAGGTCACTATGATAGAGAATTTCCTTTCAAGAAGGATTCTCCCGATGGTGATGACAATCAAAGGAACAACAGGTTCAAGGGAAAGAGGGAGGCTCCCTTTGGCGGAAATTATCAACCTTTCAAAAGGTCAAGAAATTCAAGATATGAGGAACCAAATGTTGTTGATAAAAGAAATGAATCCATTCTTGTATCTGCCCTTTCTACTCCATCTCCACCTGACACTATGGATATCTGGTTGATAGATAGTGGTGCCTTAAGGTACATCACTGGCTTCAAGGAAGCACTCTATTATATGGTTGAGAAGAATACCAATTTGGAAATTATCCTTGGAGATAATGCCACATATCCCGTGAAAAGGACAGGGACTGTGACACTCCACTTGTCTCAAGGTCAAGTCCTCCGCTTACAGGATGTACTCTATGTAACTAATTTGAAGAAGAACCTTGTGTCTATATTGGCCATGGAAGACAAAGGTATCAATGTGGCATTCACTGATGGATAGGTGCACATGTGGAAGAAGAGCTTAAAGGAAGCTATCATGTTTGGGTCTAGAATTGATACACTCTACGAGGTTGGTGGAAGTCCATAAGGAGAAATGACATGAGATGCTATCCGACAGACCAATAATGGCACTGAATATGAGACAAATGAGTTCAAGAACTTTTGCAGAGGAGCCAACATCAAGAGGGAGACCACAATGTTTGTGGGATATAGCGAAACTTTGAAGCCCTATATATTATATGTGCCTGGTCAAAGGGAAGTGGAGATATTCCGCGATGTCACCTTTGATGAAGATACTTCCCTGAGGAAAGTAGTCAATCTTCCGAGATCTGAGGAAGATCATGAAGCAAGGCCTGGAAATAAAGAAGAACTAAAGGATGAAACAATGCCTAATGTTGAAGGACCGATCGATCCGATTAATCCACCTCCTTCAATTGGAAATAGACCAGCATGGCTCAGGGACACTCTCGAGGATGTTGAAGGACATGTATCCCAAAAAAAAAGGGGGACATTCCGTGAAAGCAAGAAGTCGAATAGATACCAAGGGTATCTAGCAGCCATGAGTACTATTGTAAAATTCGAGCCTGGATCCTTTGAAGAAGTCATAAAGCATCAAGTCTAGAAGTATGCCATGCATAAAGAGTATGAGTCCATTATGAAGAATGATGTTTGGAATGTGGTTCCAAGACCAAAGGACAAAGCAGTTGTCACCTCAAAATGGCTCTACAATATCAAGCATGGATCTGATAGAAGTGCTGAAAAATTCAAGGCAAGATTCATTGCCCGTGGCTTCTCTCAAAAGGAAGGCATATATTATGATGACATATTTGCACCTATGGCCCAATACACCACCATTCGATCTATTATAGCCTTTGCTTCTATGCAAGGATGGATTCTTCATCATATGAATGAGAAGACCACATTTCTTCATGGTGCGATAAAGGAAGAGGTATATGTGGAGCAACCTTTGGGGTTCGAAGTCCAGGATCGGGACACCCATGTATGTAGGTTGAAGGAACCACCCAAAGCTTGGTACGAGAGGATATATAGCTACTTGATGAAGTTGGGCTTCACTTGAAGTAATGTTGATCTCAACCTTTACTTCTAGGTTGTCAAAGGGAAGCCTCTCATTCTGGTGTTGTATGTGTACAACCTCTTCCTCACAGGTGCTGACCCTCTCATTCATCAGTGGAAGAGGGAGCTAGCTTCTGAGTTCGAGATGAAGGACCTAGGACTGATGTACTATTTCCTAGGCCTGGAGTTCTCACAGAGACCTGGAAAGATTTTCCTTTACGAAGGAAAATACGTTGTGAAGCTTCTGGAAAGATTTAGTATGGTGGACTGTAAGTCCAGGTGGACACCAATGGAGCTCATCTTTAAGAAGTTGAGTGGCAGCACTGCTGGGCCCATGCTATAAAATCCTACTGAGTATATTCAACTCGTAGGGGCCCTGATGTTCTTAGTGAACACCCATCCAGACGTATGTTGTGCAGCGAAAACTTTGAGTCAACATATGGTTGATCATAACATTCACTGGGTTGGTGCCAATAAATTATTGAGATATCTCTGGGGCACGATAGACCATGGGCTGAGATACACTGCTGGGAGCATGACACTCCTTGGATATACTGATGTCGATCAGGCTAGTATAGTGGTGGATCGCAAGGGCACATGTGGATGCTGCTTCACACGTAGATCTACTTCGGGCAGGAAAAAAAATTCGGTAGCCTTGAGCACCACTGAGGTCGAATACATTGCAGCATGTATGGCCTATTTTGAAGTCACTTGGTTACCAATTCTCTTCAGTGAGTTACTCGAGCATGTGCTAGATGCCACCATTGTCCTTTGTGATAACCTGGGTGGGATTTGTTTGTCATAGAATCCCGTGTTCCACGAACAATCCAAGCATGTTGATGTCTGGTACCACTTTATCCGAGATATGGTACAGCGAGGCATCGTAAGGCTCGATCATATAGGAACTGATGAGTAGGTCATAGATATTCTCACAAAGCCCTTGGGGAAGGTCATGTTCCTAACCTTCCGTGAGAATCTTGGAATCATGGAACGACCCTATTCTGAGGGTCTTGTTGGACGATGAGCTCTGGGAGCTCTAGGGGGGCCTTGGGGATAGTTCCTTGGAGCTATAAGCATAGATGGGGCTAGGCTTACCGAACCTTGTGGTGCTTCTACCCCACCTTTATGATATTTGAGTAGGTTCACCTCTCATGATCTTGCCCCATATTCACCCTACCCACTGAGTTCCAGACTCATGGGAAGTACCTCTCATTTTTCCAATGAGGTGGAAAAAGCTAGAGACTAGTAGCAAATACTAATGGACACATCTGAGGTTTCCGTACTCTCTATCTAGGATGGCACGTGTCCAACCACTTGATCTGGGATCAAGTCCAATGAGGTTTTGGACCTCCTACTGACTTCGGGTTAGATGAACCAACTTTGGGTTGGTAAGTGACTCTTTGAGTCCATGTGAGGTTTCAGACCTCCAACTGACTTCGGGTCCATGAGACTAACTTTGGGTTAGTATATATGACTCTCTTGAGTCAAAGTGAGGTTTTGGACCTCCTACTGACTTCAGGTCAGATAAAACAACTTTGGGTTGGTATGAGACTCTTTGTGAGTCCTATAGAGGTTTCGGACCTCTGGGCTGAATCTATCAACTGGGAATGATGTCTTTGTGACTAGCCCATTACTGTTTTGAAATAAAGAGGCCAACAAAGCAAGTTACAGCGGGATGACGCACGATGTTTGATTAGACAGGTGGCTAGAGTTCTCCCTAGTCAAGAGGGAGTGTTAAAATTGGACAACTAGATCCAACATCCATGTTGTGATGCTCAGATGAAGATGCCAATATTTTTATTGGGTTCCTCTTTAGGAGAGGTGTAAGATCGATCTAAAATTGATCTTAATCCGATGAAAAAAAATATTATTTTGAATTTATTTTTAATAATTTCAAATATGTGCTGTTCAGCCTTAAGATTTTACATGCCCAGCAAATGTGTCACACACCTCAGTGATTGATATAAATAGAGTCAACATTGGAGGACATTTCACTCATCTCATCCTCACATATCATCTCTCCTCTTTTTATTGGTTCGAACCCCTTGGAGGCAGTTTTAGTTCACACGTGGGAAATAAGGACAAAGACGTTGTTGTTGTCATTGTTGTTGTCGTTGCTGTCGTTGTTGCCATTGTTATTGCCATTTTTTTTTTCATTGCTGCCGTTGTTGTTTCCGTTGCTAACATTGTTGTTGCCGTTGTTGTTGCCATTGCTGCCTTTGCTACCGTTGCTGTTGGTGTTGCTTCTGTTGCTGTCATTGTTTCTGGTGTTGCTATCGTTGGGGTAGCGTTGACTTTTATGGGGTTGACTTTAAGTTCACCGTGTGGTTGTTTTGAGGAATTTTGTGACACATGCTGGGTTGGATGACCAAGGAGACTTTGCTGGTTGAAGCATCTTGTTGACCGCCATAACATACCACCACATTTTTCATTTTTTGGTTTTTCTATAGATCCACTGGTATGTTCTATTAGCATTTTACTTGATTTTTTATGTGATTGCTATGTTGAAAAGTAAAGTTTCATCAAGCATAAAACATCTACATAGATTTACAATATTTTTATCCAAATCATTAACCCTTGAGAGAGCCCTCTCAAGCTGAGGAGGCTAAGCCTCAGTCAAAATATTAGGTTTGAAATAGTTACATAAAGTTGAATGATCAAGCAGCCTATCAGATCCAATTTTGTGATAACATATACTATCACTCTCAGTGCTTCTATGTTTAGCTCTACATCTATTCCATCTACGAGTGGGGCACCCAAGAATTTCCTTCCCATTTTGGTCCCTTTTATTGTGTAATTCCATCTAGTTATATTCCTTCTGTTCCCTTCACTACTACTTCTACTACCTCCGCACCTACGCCTTCTATGGCTAATGGGTCATCTTCTTTTCAGGGTTTCCCCTTTGGAAGTGACCACATTCCTCATTCGAACACTTCCTTAGGATCTTTTCCTTTTACCTCTCAAAACTAAGGTTTTAATCCATACCTCTAAGGTCAAAGCCCTAATGCTTTTCAAGGCCGGAACATTCGTTTTACAGGGTTGGGAGCTAGGAATCAGTTTTTCTCTGGTTAGAAAGGGAATGCACCTTTCTCTTCCATAGGTGCTTCTCAAGGTTTCTCTCCATTCGCCAATGCCTGGAACCCTTAGCAATGATTTTCCTCTTCATTTAACACTTCTATTGGGTGAAATATCCCTGTTTCTGATAATCCTACTATCGGATGCGTTCCTTCTCTAAATGCTTCTGGGCCACAAGATTTCTCTTATAGATCAACCTTTCTACAAACAACCTTTGGCACTCTGGTGCCTCAACAAATCGAGGGTATTATTTTCAAAATGTTTAGAATCCTTCTTTTGGGGGATGGAATTCTCAAGATCCTTCGAACTTACCTTTCCTGTCAACTTTGAATTTTCTATATTTATCAAATTTGATGAATGATCCAATTTGATACAGCACAAGTTGCCCTCCACTCCCTACTAAATTTCCCTTGGGAATTCCAAAATTTGAAGGGAAGACTAGTGATAATCTGGCTGACCATGTTAAAACTTTCCATTTATGGTGTTCATTGAACTCCCTTATCGACGATTTGATTAGGTTGAGGTTATTTCAATGTACCCTAACTAGAAACACTGTGAAATGGTACATTGAGCTGACAAGGTGTAGTTTTGTTAATTTTGGCGAGTTGGCTACTATGTTTTTGAACCATTTCTAGTTGCTTGTTCGTTATGATTTTCGGACTCATCTCCAGGCCAAATTCCAATAGGATAAGGTAACACACATTTCTAATCATATTCGAGAATGTAGGAGAAGGAAGAGGCTCATCAAAGACCAGATTCCTAATGAATTACTTCTCAAATGGTTTCTTAAATCCTTATAGCCCGAAATCTAGAAGGATGTATCCCTTTTTGGGGTATTCTCAGAGGAGCAGGCTATCTTTAGGGCTCAACAATTAGAACTGACCTATTCTCAGTCTAGGGTCCTTAATAATATTTTTTCGGATGCTCCTCATTCAAAAGTGGATTATCCAAAACAAAGCGAGGTTGTCATCCTAACAGGCTTGTCGATTCGATTGATAGTGGCACGTTTAACCTGTTGAATCAACTGCATCAATTGTATTTACATTCTTCTCTTTCTGGTCAGGCTACATCATCGGTGTCAACCCCTTCCCAGCCCTTAACTATTAATGTTTTTCAAGCTTTTAACCCTAAAGGAAATCAACAATTCGATGGGAATAATAAGGGATGGAATCATAAGAAGAATGAAAAGGATAGTAAGGGTAATGCGAATAGATCCAACGATAATTTTGGAGAGGCTAAGAGAGACAATAAGAATAAAGTTAATTTTCCATGCAATTTATGGACCAGAGACTATCTTACTCGTCTCTACCCAAAAATTCAGGATGCTCAACACTTGTTAGCTCACCAGAGTTCCTCCAGTTCCCAAGATGTACTGATAAAACATTTTCCCTAAGGGCAACAACTGCTTGCTGGCGCGATTGCTAATATTGGAGCTCCCACAGGGGGAAACTAGTAAGGGGAAAGTTACTCAAATTTATATATGATAAGTGCTCACACCGATATGGCTACGAGATATTGTGATTATGGTGAAGCAAAGTCTTCAAAAGCTAAGGGTGCTCCTAGTAATCCTGATCCACTCCATATAGAGAGGTCTGCAGTTGAACCTATACTACGGATGTTGAAAGGGTCTACGAAGCATACTACGATTAATCCTAATGCTAAGGCTACCCAAAACTACTCCATTGCAGAAGATCTGGCTCAAAGTCCTTGTGCCATGTATGTGTTAGAGGTACTCTAGTCATGCACGACACAAAGGAGTGTATTACTCACTATGATTGGGGTTGTCGATCCAAAAAACTCTCTTATGATCACGTTTGATATGTTGAATCTTAAAAAGAGACTTTCTCATCATATGGCTTTTGAGATTATGTCTACATATTGGAAGATCAATATTTTTTGAACAATAGTCGATGAGGGTGCTTCAGCATGTGTCATGTCTATATCATCTTAGAAAGCAATTGGGTCCCCTTCCGCTGTGCCTTCACCTACACTTCTTAGTGCATTTTATGGTCATTCTCACAGGCCACATGGCATTGTTCTAGCTTTACCCATCTGTGTTGGGGGTTAAACTCTCAATATTGAGGTCGACGTAGTTTATCCAAATTTAGACTACAACCTTCTGCTAGGCCAGAATTGGATTTATCATATGGATGTTATTGCTTCATCGTTATTAAGCATCTTGTGTTTTCCCCACAAAGGGATGATTGTCACTATAGACCAGATGGATTATTCTCCTATAGATCCAAATGCATGTACTAACTCTACTGTACCATTGGTGAATAATGCCAAGCAACCTGTTGAGAATTTGGGGGTTGGAATGTATACATATTTGATGGGTAATTTTTATCTTATGCCTCCTTCAATTAGTATTAATTCTATTTCATCCTCCAAGGCTCCTACTCAAAGAGAGTTCTTTCAAACTCATTATTTTTCAGCTCCTTGGACCTTGCCTTATCCTACCTCCACATTAGAGGAAGGTTAAGTGGGTGGAATGGGATTCCCTATATCAGCAGCAGATATTTCCAATCAATATATTGTTGACTCTGTAGAGCTTGTTCCATATTCTCTTTCACTAGAGGATTTGGACAGAGATGTGGCTCCGACTTGGACACTTAGTTCATCTTTTGCTCAGGATTTCCTTGATACCACTCTTCCATATGAAGAGGCTATCATTGATGCAATTACTGGCATGGAAATACTCTGGGATGATTTGCATCATCAGTCCTATTTTTTACCAGACTTGCGAGAAGTTGAAACAATATTGTCTAGCCCTTAGTCTTCTGGTCCTATTCACCCAGCCTTGAACCCCTTAGCTCTAGCATAGGTTTTTGTTGAAGGGAACATGGCTGTCATTTCTGAGAGTACCCTGATGAACATCTCCAGAGATCCCAACATTATTGAGAATATCTTCAATGGAGATGAATGTTCCCCTGAAGAAATTCAGACTTACATTGATCTCTTTAGAGAATTTTGGGATACATTCGCTTGGCCTTATGATTAAATGCCTATAATTGATCCATCTATTTTCCAGCATGAGATCAAGCCTTACAAAAATTCTAAGCCTATTAGGTAGAAGCTTCGTCTGGTCAAGCCTAGGAAGGAAATAGTTATCAAGGTCGAGGTTGAGAAGTTGTTAAAGGCGGGTTTCAAATACCCCATTCCGTTAATTGAGTGGGTTCAGAATCCAATGCCTATGGATAAGAAACAAGGAACGATCCAATTTTTCATTGATTTCAGGGATTTAAATAAGGCATGCCGAAAAGATAACCACCCTACACCATTTATCGATCATATTATTGATGAGTGTGTGGGGAACGATATTTTCTGCTTCATGGACAGTTTCTCGGGATACAATCAGATTGCTATATGTCTTGAACATCAGCATAAGAATACTTTTATTTGTCTCTGAGGTACATTTTCATAAAAATTATATGCCTTTCAGCCTTAAAAATGCTGGAGCTACTTTCCAGTGGGCCCTGTCCTATGATTTCCACGACGTCAAGCATATTATCGAAGCATATTTGGATGATTTAGCTTCTCATTATTGAAAGAGAATTGATTATCCTTCTCACCTTCAACATGTTTTTGAACAATTTTGTCATTATAAAATTTGGTTCAACCCTAATGAGTGTGTTTTCCCTGTCACATCCGGTCGATTGTTGGGATTCATCGTGTCTACGGAAGGGATTCGAGTAGATCCATTCAAGGTTGAGGAAATACTTCAGTTGCCTCCCCTGCCTTGGATTCGTCAACTTCAAAGTCTACAAGAAAAATCCAATTTATTAAGGAGATTTATCGTTAATTATTTCGAGGTGACGAAAGGATTTATGAGCTTGTTAAATAAAGGATTTCATTTCTTTTGGGATGAATTTTCTCAATGCTCATTCGATGATTTGAAAAAGGCATTAACCTCTAATCCATTATTGAATCCACCTGATTATATTAGAATACTTCTTTTTGTATCTCCGTGTAGCAGAATCCACTATCGACAGGTTTCTGGTTCAAAAGGATTATGCTCTTTGCGAGCATGTTATTTACTACCTTATTCAAGTCTTGGTGGGTCCTGAACTGCGGTATTCTCCCATTGAGAAATTAGCTTTGGTAGTTGTCCATGTTTTCCAGCAGCTCAAGCATTATATCCTTCTTCGCAAAAATTATGTTTTGGTAGCAGTTAATCCATTTGAATTTGTTCTCAGTAGGCGAATGATTGGGGGAAAATACAATCGATGGATTGTCATCATGCAAGAGTTTTATCTCGAATTCCTGTCTCCCAAATCCAAGAAATATTTGGTATTTTCGAAGTTTATCTCTGTGTTTCCCCATGGATATGAGATTTTTTTTGAAGAGGCATTCCCTGATGAACATATTTTCCTCATTCTTCCCAGGATCCTTTGTATGGATATCTCATTTTTTATCTCTAGACTTCGAAGTTTCCCTTAGCTTTTTCGAAAGAGTGTCGAAAGTTGTGTCACTTAGAGAAAAGCTATCTTGTTATCAGTTTCACTCTCTATCATCGTAGGTTCAATTTGATCCTTAGGCGTTGCTTGACTCTCGAATAACTTGAGGTTGTGCTGAATGAATTACATAGTGGAGCTTGTGGTGGTCATTTATCTAGGCTTGCTACAGCTCAAAAAAAATTGCATGCAGGATATTTTTGGCTCTCAATTTTCAAAGATTGTGTTGAGGCGGTGTTTGGTCAATTTAGTGTGTCCTAAATTTCTAACATAAATTATCAACCAGGGATTCGTAAGCTGACGAAGTGTGGCGCATTATATGTGCAAGATAACCTATCTCTTACTTTTTGTCGTTTTTGGATTTTTATTGATCTTGGTTGGTTTCCTAATGTGAGATGGAAATTCTAAAAGACAAATATGGTTATGAATATTCAAGGCAATGATGTCCTTTATAATGATTTACCAAACTTCAAACTTCAAAAGGAATTTGAAGCATACAATGACAAAACTTGAAAGGAAATGAAAATGTGCTGCTAGCCTAGTAAATCAAACAGTGAACTACTGACCATGAAAACCAAATTATCCTTGTTGCTGTCTAAACGGAAAAGAAACTATAATTAAATAAATTCAAAAGTTGCAATAAAGTAAATCTAAATCAAATTACATCAACTTATCTTCTGATCCCTCATCATTAGTCCAGCTATGATTTTCGGAAGTAACCATAAACAACTTGAGTAACTGATATCTAATTTGCAGAAAGTAAACTAATATCAAACCACACATTCATAATTCAATCCCTCACCATCGGTCAAGCTGTGGCTTTCGGGTCTTCCGAGTAGCGAAGATGTTATGCACAATTTAAATTTTCTAACTTGCGAAAGGAAACTAATATCAAACCACACATTCATAATTCAATCCCTCACCATCAGTCCAGCTGTGGCTTTCGGAGGTAACTGAAGATGTCATGCACAATTTAATATTTCTAACTTGCGGAAAGGAAACTAATATCAAACTACACATCCATAATTCAATCCCTCACCATCAGTCCAGCTGTGGCTTTCGGAGGCAACTGAAGATGTTATGAGCAATTTAATATATCTAACTAGCAGAAAGGAAACTAATATCAAACTACACATTTCATAATACAATCCCTCACCATCAGTCCAGCTGTGGCTTTCGGAGGTAACTGAAAATGACATGAGCAATTTAATATATCTAAATTGCGAAAAGAAACTAATATCAAACTACACATTTCATAATACAATCCCTCACCATCGGTCGAGTTTGTAACTGAGAAGATGCTTTGAAAATGACATGAGCAATTTAATATATCTAAATCTAACTGCGAAGCTTATGTGCAAGAGGCTTGAAATAAACAAAGCAATACCGGAATTAAACAAAAACTAAGAAAAAATAAATTAACAGCAGAACAATATTGATTCCATGTCATTAGTCAAAAGATATGCAAATGCTCGGGCTGCCATGAAAAATTATGCTAAAAGATATGATTTCAGAAAGCAATCTAAGTAAAGAAATATGACAAATCAGAATTGAAAGAAACTTATCTAGAAAACATGTAAAAGCCTCCTTGGATAGCAGGGGCCCTCTGCTACCAATTTGGTGAAGTCCTTCAGCTCCTTAAAATTGTAATCAAAATACCATTAAAGAACTAAATTTCTCTATTAAAAAGAACTCACAAATCTACATCCCATTCCATCTTGAACTTAGTTACAAATCTACTTCTTCATTAATTTCTCATTACCTATGATAGGAGAAAGCTTCTCTTATTTATACAAAATATGAGGAGTCATCTCATTAATGGGAGTCCATGAATCTCTCCCTCCATCTCTAGAGTTACAATCAAAATAGGAAATGATAAGACACATGTCTTTCTAGAGTTTTGACACAACAGAATGAGACACATATCCTCTTAGAGTTTCAATACAACAAGGAAGTGAGACACATATCCTCTTGATCCCATAATCTTCTCCAACCAAATTCAAATTTGGCCTTAGAGTGCCACATAAGGGTCTTCTAAAAGTCTCCTTTTGACCTACACATGTCACAAAACTCATAACACATATATAGATATATGAAACTATGTTAATTTTCTAGTTTATAATCATGAATTCACTTTAAATACATAAAATAAATAACTTTGGAAAACAATGATCCTAACCCATATATTTATGAAAATGGTTACTTGATGTAGGGTTTTAGGTCAGATGGCTATGAAATAAGAGTTAAATGGTTATGACATAATGGAAATATGTATGAATATGGAGAACACTTTTGAGACTCAACATACCCCCCAACTGAAGTTGTTGCATGTCCTCATGCAACTATTGCAATGATTCATTTGTCCATGAGTTTTCACTCATATAGATTCATTCCAAACTTTGCTGCTTGATATTTTCCTTTTTGGCAAAGTATAATACATTTGATTGCAACATTTTTTATTTATTTATTTTTTTGTTTTCTTCAATGGTTGGTTCTTGTGTGACCATTTTTTTTTTTTTTTTTTTTGAGCATTGGTTCTTGTGTAACAATGCTTTATTTTCTTTGTTGCATCAAAGTTCATGAAAACATTTAAAATCAATTACTTCATCAATGAATTGATCATTGCAAGGCATATAATTTTTTGGATCATGTTGCAACAATAGTTGGTTGGGAAGTATATGTGGGTGGAAATGAAATGAAAATGTGTGATAATGTATGACATGTGGATATGAAATGATGTCCCTTCCCCCCAACTAAAGATATGACAATGTGAAAAAGGGAGTGAGGAATTTTTTTCCAAAGTTACAATTTTAGCATTCTAATGAATTACATGACTAAGAATTAGAAAACAACATGCCTTCACTTACCTTAAATGTGGATGAGTTGTGTATGTGTGGTGGCTGCAAAATTCTGATCATATTCTTCTTCAAGTGGCTGAACAAGAGGAGTCATGGATAAAGAGATAAAATGACTTTTTATTTCTCCTACTAAAACTTGCTGAATCTGCTCCAAAATGCTGAAAATAATAGTCTTCATGTCTTCAAAACTCATTGGCATAATTCCTACTATGTGAAAAGATGTTCTGATGTCGAATATAGTAGGAAATTTTTGACTTAGTGGCCATTAATGGATGCCACCAGTCAACACGAGAACTCTCACCATTGATGACAATGAGAGTCAAGATGCCCAAACACATCTTGCTAGGTACGAATGATTTTTCTGATGTCGAGTCACCTAGAAGATGTGACGAACAAGGGACATTAATGTATTCTCATTGTTTGTCAGCATGAGAACTTGCCATTAAGGCATGCAAGCCTCAAGGTGTTTTTACAAAGAACTTAGACTCAAAGGACTATGGACTCAATAATTTGCATTGAAACAGGGCTTATTTGAAGAATGAAAATGACCAAAAATGGAAGATGAAAATGGAAGATGGCAATGGAAAGTAGAAATAGCAATGGGCAATAAGCATGTGAATGAACCTCTTGCTTTTATTTACGGGTTATGAATGGACAAAAATAAATGGAAAGTGGTTGTGAATGTAAATGGAAAACATAAAGTGAAATGAGGTGGTGGTTTATTATGAGGTATGGATGTGATGAAGACAATAGTATCTGAAAGTTTTTCAAGTGTTTGGATCTGATTTTGCATCAGCATATTTCCTCCTCTTTGTTGCTGATTATCCTCTTATGAAACAAATTGGTCTCTTAGAGAGACACCATTCTTTTGTAGTCATTTGTCTTTCCTCCTGGAACCTGCAAAAAAAATAATACTTCTTCTGCAATGGAATGTAAGATTATCAAAGGGAGAGAGGTGATCAATCTCTCTATTTATGACATTTACACACAAAACTAAGAATTTGTATTAATGAAACAAGTTCTCAAAAGAAAAATCAAAAGAATTTATCCCTGTTTTGGAATTAGTGCCTCAAGTTGAATGTAGCTTCTTTTCAGCAATTTATTTCATTATTTTACATTTCAAACTCTAATGATGGATTTCTCATTGTATAGATCTTGTTGAGACTTTTCCAATGATACTTGAATCATCAAAATCTGATTTTGTATGAGAAAGTTACGCTGATTTGAACAATGAGGTTTTTCAGCTGCGGAATTGCAGAACAGCTGCGGAATTGGACTTCAGCTGCGGAATTGGAAAACAGCTGCGGAATTGGACTTCAGCTGCGGAATGTCGACGGTTTCTGTAGCTAAAAATCTTGAATAAAAAGTTAGCGATTCATCCTTCATCATCAATCCAAAATTAATCAATACTTTCAGAAAAACGAGCCAATTAACTTATTCATTTCATTGATTCAAAATTATTGATTTTTTTTTTTTTTTTTTAATAACAAAATTAAAAAAAAGAGAAATGCAAATTTTTTTTTTTAAAGTTCGACAGTTTCGACAAATGATGCTAAATAAAGCAAGCTCAGATAGTGACCAATCGTGACCTTTTTGACGACCATGAAGATGGTAAGTGAAGATCAGGTAAGATGAAAAATAATATATTAGTAAGCATTGAAGAACATAAAATGCATGATTGTTATTTCAAAATATAATCTTTCATCTCTTCAAAATTTATTTTTGTATCTGTTTGATCCTTGAGGACTATCACAATCAGTAACTGTTCAGACCACCCCCCTCAGTTGGAATTCCAATTGCAGTAGTTGCCATTACAGACACGTTCAATCTCAATTGAGCTTACCTTTATGCTACTAAGGTTTATTGTGCCATCTGCACGACCATGTGCTTGATAATATCCTCCTGTAGTTTGCTCAATTCATCCTCATGCCTTTCTAATGTTTTTCCATAGTAATGTGGCATCCCTTTAAAATAAACATCATAATGGTTGGTGTTTAATAATGTTGTTGAAGCACCAAAAATTGTTGGGCAGATGATAAAGGAGATATGAAATCCAACATTCAGAAAACGAAATTGAATTAAATTCAAAAATGAGTGGAATGTGCATTGAATGCCATGATAAGAGTTTGATTTTGATTAGAATTCCTCTTCCTAGAAATCAGGAAACCGAATTATCAATGCAGAGTGCCGTTTACAAATTCTTCACTTTCCGGAAAACCTGCGTTTTCTTCATGGCCGACCAAAAATGGCCTTCAAAGAACCGAGAAATTCTCCCAGACCGCCACAAATTTCGTAAAACGATTTTTGGGTTATCTAATTGACCACGTTAGCGAAATAACCCATGTCGTTGATTTTCAAAATTCATCCTCAATCGATCAGAAAAAATGTCATAGAAAATAGCGATTGAATGTGATTTTGCGTTTTTACGGTTTTGCCACTCGGCAAAAATCGTTTTCTCGAACGTGGTTAAAAATTGCGTTCATGTGCATAAAAGGTTCATCACAGATACATTAGGAATCACAATATCCCCTTTTCATCTACGAGAATGAATAGATGTCTGTCTCGCTTATGTGTTGTGTTACATCGAACAGTATACCAAGAAGGCTGCTCTTTCATTTGTACAATCGCAGGTCTGCTGCTATGATCAGAATCAAAATATTCACCTGGATTACAAGTTTTCGCTGGTTCAAAATTTACAGCAATGCCATAAGCAGCAGGCATCAAATTGCTCATCTCTGAATGATTGTGACTACAGAACTCACAAGAGCACGATTTCTGCAAAGTTTGGTTTAAATTGTTATTCTCAGAAAACTGGACTGTGCATGCATTTGAATTGTTTTGAAATGGGGCACTAGGTTTTGAGAACTTAGAGTCACCATACTCCATATCATCGTATTCACATATTGTCATATCTGATTTGCCTCTTTGAATATGGTCCAAGCTGTCTTGAAAAGGTTTCTTCAACGTGAAAGCTTTGGTGTTTTGTTTTATTGAAAAAAAAATGCCATGGCTATTTCATTGATTTTTTGTTTATTGATTTGATTTGTTATTGTTTTGTTTTTGTTGTTTTTTTTTTTTTATTTGTTTTTGTTAATAAAATTACACATGTTGAATTTTGAAAAATTAAAAATATACAGATGTAATTTACTAAACAAAATTAAAATTATATATATATTTTCAAAAATATATATAATTTTAAATGATTTGTTATTAAAATTATATATATATTTTCAAAAATAAAAATATACATATATATCTTAGTAACAAAACAATTTAATTTTTTTTTATTTTTTATTTTTTTTTTAATTGATTTGTTTAATAAAATTATGTATGCGATATTTTCAAAAATTTAAAAATACACATATATATTCATTAAACAAAACAATTTATTGAAATCAAAGTTTTTCATGAAAACAATTTTTTTTTTTTTTAAAATTGTTGAATCAATTGAAATGATGAAGTTTTATTTTGTCTCTTTTTTTCTTTTTTTTCTTTTTCACATAACAATTCTTTTTCTGATCCTCCAGATCACACAAAGTGCAGGAGGAGAGCATACTCAAGAATTATTAATTTTTTTTTTTTACATAAAAATTCTTTTTCTGATCCTCCAGATCACACAAAGTGCAGGAGGAGAGTATACTCAAGAATTATTAATTTTTTTTTAGATGTAAGAAATAAGGCTACCTAATTACACTTCCCCGACAACGGCACCAAAATGTTTGGTCAATTTAGTGTGTCCTAAATTGCTAACATAAATTATCAACCAAGGATTCGTAAGCTGACGAAGTGTGGCGCACTATATGTGCAAGATAACCTATCTCCCCTTTTGTCATTTTTTGGATTTTTATTGATCTTGGTTGGTTCCTAATGTGAGATGGAAATTCTAAAAGACAAGTATGGATATAAATGTTCAAGGCAATGATGTCCTTTATAATGATTTCCCAAACTTCAAACTTAAAAAGGATTTTAAAATATGCAATGAAAAAATTAAAAGAAAATGAAAATGTGCCACTATACTAGTCAAACAAACAGTGAACTATTGACCATGAAACCCATTACCCTTGCTACTGTCTAACACAAAAGAAACTGTACTCAAAGAAATCCAAAGATTTGCAAGTAAAGTAAAGCTAAAATCAAATTACATCAACTTGTCTTAGATCCTCACATCATTATTATAAGTAGGATTTTGAGTAACCATAAACAACTTGAATAAGCGATATCTGAATTTGCGGAAAGTAAACTAATATCAAACCACACATTCATAATTCAATCCCTCACCATCGATCCGGTGTATTTCGAGAATGTTGAAGATGTCATACACGTTGTCTTCTAACACGGAAAACTAATATCAAACTACCCATCCATAATTCAATCCCTCACCATCGGTCCGAAATTTTGTGGCTTTCGGAGAACAGCGAAGATGTTATGAGCGATTTAATATATCTAATTCTAACTTGCAGAAAGAAAACTAATATCAAACTACACATCCATAATTCAATCCCTCACCATCAGTCCAGCTGTGGCTTTCGGAGGCAACTGAAGATGTTATGAGCGATTTAATATATCTAACTTGCAGAAAGGAAACTAATATCAAACTACACATCCATAATTCAATCCCTCACCATCAGTCCAGCTGTGGCTTTCGGAGGCAATTGAAGATGTTATGAGCAATTTAATATATCTAACTTGCAGAAAGTAAACTAATATCAAACTACATACTCATACTTCAATCCCTCACCATCAGTCCAGCTGTGGCTTTCGGAGGTAACTGAAAATGACATGAGCAATTTAATATATCTAAATATAACTACTGAAGCAAATGTGCAAGACTGAAATAAACAAAGCAATACCGGAATTAAACAAAAACTAAGAAAAAATAAATTAACGGCAGAACAATATTGATTCCATGTCATTAGTCAAAAGATATGCAAATGCCCGGGCTGCCATGAAAAATTATGCTAAAAGCTATGATTTCAAAAAACAATCTAAGTAAGGAAATATGACAAAACAGAATTGAAAGCAACTTATCTAGAAAACATGTAAAAGCCTCCTTGGATAGCAGGGGCCCTCTGCTACCAATTTGGTGAAGTCCTTCAGCTCCTTAAAGATAAGATCACAATAGCATCAAAGAACTAAGCTTCTTTATTCAAAAACTCATAAATCTACATCCCATTCCATCTTGAACTTAGTTACAAATCTACTTCCTCATTACTTTCTCATTACTTCCTCATTACCATGATAGGAGAAAGCTTATCCTATTTATACAAAATATGAGGAGACATCTCATTAATGGGAGTCCATGAATCTCTCCCTCCATCTCTAGAGTTACAATCAAAATAGGAAATGATAAGACACATGTCTTTCTAGAGTTTCAACACAACTTAAGGAATGAGACACATATCCTCTTAGAGTTTCAATACAACAAGGAAGTGAGACACATATCCTCTTGATCCCATAATCTTCTCCAACCAAATTCGAATTTGGCCTTAGAGTGCCACATAAGGGTCTTCTGGAAGTCTCCTTTTGACCTACACATGTCACAAAACTCATAACACATATATAGATATATGAAACTATGTTAATTTTCTAGTTTCTAATCATAAATTCACTTAAAATACATAAAATAAATAACTTTGGAAAACAAGGATCCTAATCCATATATTTATGAAAATGGTTACTTGATGTAGGGTTTTAGGTCAAATGGATATGAAATAAGAGTTAAATGGTTATGACATAATGGAAATATGTATGAATATGGAGAACACTTTTGAGACTCAACATACCCCCCAACTGAAGTTGTTGCATGTCCTCATGCAACTATTGCAATGATTCATTTGTCCATGAGTTGATCTTTGACTCATATAGATTCTTTCCAAACTTTGCTTCTTGATATTTTCTTTTTTTGGCAAAGTATAATACATTTGATTGCAACACATTTTTTTTTTCAATGGTTGGTTCTTGTGTGACAACCATTTTTTATTTTTATTTTTTTTGAGCATTGGTTCTTGTGTAACAATGCTTTATTTTCTTTGTTGCATCAAAGTTCATGAAAACATTTAGAATCAACTACTTCATCAATAAATTGATCATTTGAAAGGCATATAATCTTTTGGATCATGTTGCAACAATAGTTGGTTGGAAAGTATATGTGGATGGAAATGAAATGAAAATGTGTGATAGTGTATGACATGTGGATATGAAATGATGTCCCTTCCCCCCAACTAAAGATATGACAATGTGAAAAATGGAGTGAAGAATTTTTCCAAAGTTACAATTTTAGCATTCTAATGAATTACATGACTAAAAATTAGAAAACAACATACCTTCACTTACCTTAAATGTGGATGAGTTGTGTATGTGTGGTGGCTGCAAAATTCTGATCATGTTCTTCTTCAAGTGGCTGAACAAGAGGAGTCATGGATAAAGAGATGAGATGACTGTTTATTGCTTCTACTAAAACTTGCTGAATCTGCTCCAAAATGCTGAAAATAATAGTCTTCATGTCTTCAAAACTCATTGGCATAATTCTTACTATTTGAAAAGATGTTGTGATGTCGAACATAGTAGGAAATTGTTGACTTAGTGGCTATTAATGGATGCCACTAGTCAACACGAGAACTCTCACCATTGATGATAATGAGAGTCAAGATTCCCAAACACATCTTGCTAGGTACGAATGATTTTGCTGATGTCGAGTCACCCAGAAGATCTAACGAACAAGAGACATTAATGTATTCTCATTGTTTGTCAGCATGAGAACTTGCCATTAAGGCATGCAAGCCTCAAGGTGTTTTTACAAAGAACTTAGACTCAAAGGACTATGGACTCAATAATTTGCATTGCAGCAGGGCTTATTTGCGGAAAGAAAATGACAAGAAATGGAAGATGAAAATGGAAGATGGCAATGGAAAGTAGAAATAGAAATGGGCAATAAGCATGTGAATGAACCTCTTGCTTTTATTTCTGGGTTATGAATGGACAAAAATAAATGGAAAGTGGTTGTGAATGTAAATGGAAAACATGAAGTGAAATGAGGTGAATGGTTTATTATGAGGTATGGATGTGATGGAGACAATAGTATCTGAAAGTTTTTCAAGTGTTTGGATCTGATTTTGCATCAGCATATTTCCTCCTCTTTGTTGTTGATAATCCTCTTATGAAACAAATTGGTCTCTTAAAAAGACACCATTCTCTTGTAGTCATTTGTCCTTCCTCCTGGAACCTGCAAAAAAAAACTAATACTTCTTCTGCAATGGAATGTAAGATTATCAAAGGGAGAGGTGATCAATCTCTCTAGTTATGATATTTACACACAAAACTAAGAATTTGTATTAATGAAACAAGTTCTCAAAGGAAAAATCAAAAGAATTTATACCTGTTTTGGAATTAATGCCTCAAGTTGAATGTAGCTTCTTTTCAGCAATTTATTTCATTATTTGTCATTTCAAACTCTAATGATGGATTTCTCATTGTATAGATCTTGTTGAGACCTTTCCAACGATACTTAAGTCATCAAAATCTGATTTTGTATGAGAAAGATAGGCTGATTTGAACAATGAGGTTTTTCAGCTTCGGAATTGGAGAACAGCTGCGGAATTGGACTTCAGCTGCGGAATTGGAGAACAGCTGCGGAATTGGACTTCAGCTGTGGAATGTCGACGGTTTCTGTAGCTAAAAATCTTGAATAAAAAGTTAGCCATTCATCCTTCATCATCAATCTAAAATTAATAAATACCTTCAGAAAAAGTGAGCAAATAACTTATTCATTTCATTGACTCAAAATTATTGATTTTTTTTTTTTTTTTAATAACAAAATTAAAAAAAAAGAGAAATGCAAATTTTTTTTTTTTAAGTTTCAACAAATGATGCTAAATAAAGCAAACTCAGATACATTGACCAATCGTGACCTTGCAATGACCATAGAATGGTAAGTGAAGATCAAATAAGATGAAAAATAATATATTAGTAAGCATTGAAGAACATAAAATGCATGATTGCTATTTCAAAATATAATCTTTCATCTCTTCAAAATTTATTTTTGTATCTGTTTGATCATTGAGGACTATCACAATCAGTAACCGTTCAGGACCACCCCCCTCAGTTGGAATTCCAATTGCAGCAGTTGCCATTACAGACACGTTCAATCTCAATTGAGCTTACCCTTATGCTACTAAGGTTCATTGTGCCATCTGCACGACCATGTGCTTGATAATATCCTCCTGTAGTTTGCTCAATTCATCCTCATGCCTTCTTAATGTATTTCCATAGAGATGTGGCATCCCTTTGAAATAAACATCATAATGGTTGGTGTTTAATAATGTCGTTGAAGCACCAAAAATTGCTAGGTAGATGATAAAGGAGATATGAAATCCAACATTCAGAAAACGAAATTGAATTAAATTCAAAAATGAGTGGAATGTGGATTGAATGCCATGATAAGAGTTTGATTTCATTTTGGATTCTTCTTCCTAGAGATCAGGAAACCGAATTATCAATGCAGAGTGCCGTTTTCAAATTCTTCACTTAGAGAAAACAGTTTTTCCTCACGCGGCAGCCGAAAATGGCCTTCAAAGAACCGAGAAATTCTCCCATACCGCCACGAATTTTGTAAAACGATTTTTGGGTTATCTAACTGACCACATTAGCGAAAAAACCCATGTCGTGGATTTTCAAAATTCATCCTAAATCGTTCAGAAAACATGTTTGAAAATGACGTGTTAATAACAGTTTGCGTTTTTCTGGGTTTTGCCTCAGCAAAAATCGTTTTTCTCAGAATGTGGTTCAAAATTGCGTTTCATGTGCATCTTGTTTTCATCCCTGGACTGTTCAGAATCACAATCTCCCTTTTCATCTATAGGAATGGACGGAAAGATGCTCTGTCATCGCTATTTGACAGCGTATTACAGCGAACAATATACCAAGAAGGTCGCTTTTTCATTTGTACAATCGCAGGTATGCTGCTATGATCAGAATTAAAATATTCACCTGGATTGCTGGTTCAAAATTTACAGCAGTGCCATAAGCAGCAGGGATCAAATTGCTCATCTCTGAATGATTGTGACTACAGAACTCACAAAAGCACGATTTCTGCAAAGTTTGGTTTAAATCTTTATTCTCAGAAAATTGGACTGTGCATGCATTTGAATTGTTTTGAAATTGGGCACTAGGTTTTTAGAACTTAGAGTCACCATACTCCATATCATCGTATTCACATATTGTCATATCTCATTTGCCTCTTTGAATAGATGGAGTTACGAGCCTGTGCAAAGGTTCTTCAACGTGGAGAAACTTTGGTGTTTTGTTTTATTGAAAAAAAAATGCCATGGCTATTTCATTGATTTTTGTTGATTGATTTGATTTGTTATTGTTTTGTTTTTGTTGTTTGTTTTTTTTTTATTTGTTTTGTTAATAAAACTATATATGTTATATTTTCAAGAATTAAAAATATACATATATGTTTTATTAAACAAAATGTTTTTTTTTTTTTTTTTTAATTGTTTTGTTATTAAAATTATATATATTTTTTCAAAAATAAAAATATACATATATATCTTAGTAACAAAACAATTTAATTTTTTATTAATTTTTTTTTTTTTTTTCATTTTTTTTTAATTGATTTGTTTAATAAAATTATGTATGTGATATTTTCAAAAATTTAAAAATATACATATATATTCATTAAACAAAACAATTTATTGAAATCAAAGTTTTTCATGAAAACAATTTTTTTTTTTTTAATTGTTGAATCAATTGAAATGATGAAGTTTTATTTTGTCTCATTTTTTTTTCTTTTTCACATAACAATTTTTTTTCTGATCCTCCAGATCACACAAAGCGCAGGAGGAGAGCATACTCAAGAATTATTAATTTTTTTTACATAACAATCCTTTTTCTGATCCTCCAGATCACACAAAGTGCAGGAGGAGAGCATACTCAAGAATTATTAATTTTTTTTTTTAGATGTAAGAAATAAGGCTACCTAGTTACACTTCCCCGGCAACGGCGCCAAAATGTTTGGTCAATTTAGTGTGTCCTAAATTGCTAACATAAGTTATCAACCAGGGATTCGTAAACTGACGAAGTGTGGCGCACTATATGTGCAAGATAACCTATCTCTTACTTTTTTTCGTTTTTGGATTTTTATTGATCTTGGTTGGTTTCCTAATGTGAGATGGAAATTCTAAAAGACAAGTATGGTTATGAATATTCAAGGCAATGATGTCCTTTATAATGATTTACCAAACTTCAAACTTCAAAAAGATTTTGAAACATACAATGACAAAATTAAAAAGGAAATGAAAATGTCTTTGCCCCAAGCTAGTAAATCAAACGGTGAACCTTGACCATGAAAACCAAATTATTCTTGTCATTTTGTCTAAACGGAAAAAAAAAACTATGATTAAATAAATCCAAAAGTTGTGATAAAGTAAATCTAAATCAAATTACATCAACATGTCTTGATCCCTCATCATTAGTCGCTATGATTTCGGAAGTAACCATAAACAACTTGAATAGCGATATCTAATTTGCAGTAAACTAATATCAAACCACACATTCATAATTCAATCCCTCACCGTCAGTCCAGTTGTGGCTTTCGGAGGCAACTGAAGATGTTATGAGCAATTTAATATATCTAACTTGGAGAAAGGAAACTAATATCAAACTACACATTTCATAATACAATCCCTCACCATCAGTCCAGCTGTGGCTTTCGGAGGCAACTGAAGATGTTATGAGCAGTTTAATATATCTAAATTTGCGGAAAGGAAACTAATATCAAACTACACATTTCATAATACAATCCCTCACCATCAGTCCAGCTGTGGCTTTCGGAGGTAACTGAAAATGACATGAGCAATTTAATATATCTAAATTGCAGAAAGTAAACTAATATCAAACTACACACTCATACTTCAATCCCTCACCATCAGTCCAGCTGTGGCTTTCGGAGGTAACTGAAAATGACATGAGCAATTTAATATATCTAAATCTAACTACTGAAGCAAATGTGCAAGACTGAAATAAACAAAGCAATACTGGAATTAAACAAAAACTAAGAAAAAAATAAATTAACAGCAGAACAATATTGATTCCATGTCATTAGTCAAAAGATATGCAAATGCCCGGGCTGCCATGAAAAATTAAGCTAAAAGCTATGATTTCAGAAAGCAATCTAAGTAAGGAAATATGACAAAACAGAATTGAAAGCAACTTATCTAGAAAACATGTAAAAGCCTCCTTGGATAGCAGGGGCCCTCTGCTACCAATTTGATGAAGTCCTTCAGCTCCTTAAAGATAAGATCACAATAGCATCAAAGAACTAAGCTTCTTTATTCAAAAACTCATAAATCTACATCCCATTCCATCTTGAACTTTGTTACAAATCTACTTCCTCATTACTTTCTCATTACCCATGATAGGAGAAAGCTTCTCCTATTTATACAAAATATGAGGAGTCATCTCATTAATGGAAGTCCATGAATCTCTCCCTCCATCTCTAGAGTTACAATCAAAATAGGAAATGATAAGACACATGTCTTTCTAGAGTTTCAACACAACTTGAGGAATGAGACACATATCCTCTTAGAGTTTCAATACAACGAGGAAGTGAGACACATATCCTCTTGATCCCATAATCTTCTCCAACCAAATTCGAATTTGGCCTTAGAGTGCCACATAAGGGTCTTCTAGAAGTCTCCTTTTGACCTACACATGTCACAAAACTCATAACACATATATAGATATATGAAACTATGTTAAATTTCTAGTTTCTAATCATAAATTCACTTAAAATACATAAAATAAATAACTTTGGAAAACAAGGATCCTAACCCATATATTTATGAAAATGGTTACTTGATGTAGGGTTTTAGGTCAAATGGCTATGAAATAAGAGCTAAATGGTTATGACATAATGGAAAAACTTTGGAAAACAAGGATCCTAATCCATATATTTATGAAAATGGTTACTTGATGTAGGGTTTTAGGTCAAATGGCTATGAAATAAGAGTTAAATGGTTATGACATAATGGAAATATGTATGAATATGGAGAATACTTTTGAGACTCAACATACCCCCCAACTGAAGTTGTTGCATGTCCTCATGCAACTATTGCAATGATTCATTTGTCCATGAGTTGATCTTTTATGAGTTTTGACTCATATAGATTCATTCCAAACTTTGCTTCTTGATATTTTCCTTTTTGGCAAAGTATAATACATTTGATTGCAACACATTTTTTTTTTTTTTTTAATGGTTGGTTCTTGTGTGACAATTTTTTTTTATTTTTTTTTTTGAGCATTGGTTCTTGTGTAACAATGCTTTATTTTCTTTGTTGCATCAAAGTTCATGAAAACATTTAGAATCAATTACTTCATCAATGAATTGATCATTTGCAAGGCATATAATCTTTTGGATCATGTTGCAACAATAGTTGGTTGGGAAGTATATGTGGGTGGAAATGAAATGAAAATGTGTCATAGTGTATGACATGTGGATATGAAATGATGTCCCTTCCCCCCAACTAAAGATATGACAATGTGAAAAAGGGAGTGAGGAATTTTCCAAAGTTACAATTTTAGCATTCTAATGAATTACATGACTAAAAATTAGAAAACAACATACCTTCACTTACCTTAAATGTGGATGAGTTGTGTATGTGTGGTGGCTGCAAAATTCTGATCATGTTCTTCTTCAAGTGGCTGAACAAGAGGAGTCATGGATAAAGAGATGATATGACTTTTTATTGCTTCTACTAAAACTTGCTGAATCTGCTCCAAAATGCTGAAAATAATAGTCTTCATGTCTTCAAAACTCATTGGCATAATTCTTACTATGTTAAAAAATGTTGTGATGTCGAACATAGTAGGAAATTTTTGACTTAGTGGCCATTAATGGATGCCACTAGTCAACACGAGAACTCTCACCATTGATGATAATGAGAGTCAAGATGCCCAAACACATCTTGCTAGGTACGAATGATTTTGCTGATGTCGAGTCACCCAGAAGATCTAACGAACAAGAGACATTAATGTATTCTCATTCTTTGTCAGCATGAGAACTTGCCATTAAGGCATGCAAGCCTCAAGGTGTTTTTACAAAGAACTTAGACTCAAAGGACTATGGACTCAATAATTTGCATTGCAGTAGGGCTTATTTGCGGAATGAAAATGACAAGAAATGGAAGATGAAAATGGAAGATGTCAATGGAAAGTAGAAATAGCAATGGGCAATAAGAATGTGAATGAACCTCTTGCTTTTATTTCTGGGTTATGAATGGACAAAAATAAATGGAAAGTGGTTGTGAATGTAAATGGAAAACATGAAGTGAAATGAGGTGAATGGTTTATTATGAGGTATGGATGTGATGGAGACAATAGTATCTGAAAGTTTTTCAAGTGTTTGGATCTGATTTTGCATCAACATATTTCCTCCTCTTTGTTGCTGATCATCCTCTTATGAAACAAATTGGTCTCTTAAAGAGACACCATTCTCTTGTAGTCATTTGTCCTTCCTCCTCGAACCTGCAAAAAAAAACTAATACTTCTTCTGCAATGGAATGTAAGATTATCAAAGGGAGAGAGGTGATCAATCTCTCTAGTTATGATATTTACACACAAAACTAAGAATTTGTATTAATGAAACAAGTTCTCAAAGGAAAAATCAAAAGAATTTATACCTGTTTTGGAATTAATGTCTCAAGTTGAATGTAGCTTCTTTTCAGCAATTTATTTCATTATTTGCCATTTCAAACTCTAATGATGGATTTCTCATTGTATAGATCTTGTTGAGACCTTTCCAACGATACTTAAGTCATCAAAATCTGATTTTGTATGAGAAAGATAGGCTGATTTGAACAATGAGGTTTTTCAGCTTCGGAATTGGAGAACAGCTGCGGAATTGGACTTCAGCTGCGGAATTGGAGAACAACTGCGGAATTGGACTTCAGCTGTGGAATGTCGACGGTTTCTGTAGCTAAAAATCTTGAATAAAAAGTTAGCCATTCATCATTCATCATCAATCCAAAATTAATAAATACCTTCAGAAAAAGTGAGCAAATAACTTATTCATTTCATTGACTCAAAATTATTGAATTTTTTTTTTTTTTTTTTTTTTAATAACAAAATTAAAAAAAAAGAGAAATGCAAATTTTTTTTTTTTAAGTTTCAACAAATGATGCTAAATAAAGAAAACTCAGATACATTGACCAATCGTGACCTTGCAATGACCATAGAATGGTAAGTGAAGATCAAATAAGATGAAAAATAATATATTAGTAAGCATTGAAGAACATAAAATGCATGATTGCTATTTCAAAATATAATCTTTCATCTCTTCAAAATTTATTTTTGTATCTGTTTGATCCTTGAGGACTATCACAATCAGTAACCGTTCAGGACCACCCCCCTCAGTTGGAATTCCAATTGCAGCAGTTGCCATTACAGACACGTTCAATCTCAATTGAGCTTACCCTTATGCTACTAAGGTTCATTGTGCCATCTGCACGACCATGTGCTTGATAATATCCTCCTGTAGTTTGCTCAATTCATCCTCATGCCTTCTTAATGTCTTTCCATAGAGATGTGGCATCCCTTTGAAATAAACATCATAATGGTTGGTGTTTAATAATGTCGTTGAAGCACCAAAAATTGCTGGGTAGATAATAAAGGAGATATGAAATCCAACATTCAGAAAGCGAAATTGAATTAAATTCATAAATGAGTGGAATGTGGATTGAATGCCATGATAAGAGTTTGATTTCATTTTGGATTCTTCTTCCTAGAGATCAGGAAACCGAATTATCAATGCAGAGTGCCGTTTTCAAATTCTTCACTAAGAGAAAACCGTTTTTCCTCACGCGGCAGCCAAAAATGGCCTTCAAAGAACCGAGAAATTCTCCCATACCGCCACGAATTTTGTAAAACGATTTCTGGGTTATCTAACTGACCACATTAGCGAAAAAACCCATGTCGTGGATTTTCAAAATTCATCCTAAATCGTTCAGAAAACATGTTTGAAAATGACGTGTTAATAACAGTTTGCGTTTTTCTGGGTTTTGCCTCAGCAAAAATCTTTTTTCTCAGAACGTGGTTCAAAATTGCGTTTCATGTGCATCTTGTTTTCATCCTTGGACTGTTCAGAATCACAATCTCCCTTTTCATCTACAGGAATGGACGGAAATATGCTCTGTCATCGCTATTTGACAGCGTATTACAGCGAACAATATACCAAGAAGGTCGCTCTTTCATTTGTACAATCGCAGGTCCGCTGCTATGATCAGAATTAAAATATTCACCTGGATTGCTGGTTCAAAATTTACAGCAGTGCCATAAGCAGCAGGGATCAAATTGCTCATCTCTGAATGATTGTGACTACAGAACTCACAAAAGCACGATTTCTGCAAAGTTTGGTTTAAATTGTTATTTTCAGAAAACTGGATTGTGCATGCATTTGAATTGTTTTGAAATTGGGCACTAGGTTTCGAGAACTTAGAGTCACCATACTCCATATCATCGTATTCACATATTTTCATATCTCATTTGCCTCTTTGAATAGATGGAGTTACGAGCCTGTGCAAAGGTTCTTCAACGTGGAGAAACTTTGGTGTTTTGTTTTATTGAAAAAAAAATGCCATGGCTATTTCATTGATTTTTGTTTATTGATTTGATTTGTTATTGTTTTGTTTTTGTTGTTTGTTTTTTTTTTTTTTTTTTTTTGTTAATAAAACTATATATGTTATATTTTCAAGAATTAAAAATATACATATATGTTTTATTAAACAAAATGTTTTTTTTTTTAATTGTTTTGTTATTAAAATTATATATATATTTTCAAAAATAAAAATATACATATATATCTTAGTAACAAAACAATTTAATTTTTTTGTTTTTTTATTTTTTTTATTTTCATTTTTTTTTAATTGATTTGTTTAAGAAAATTATGTATGTGATATTTTCAAAAATTTAGAAATATACATGTATATTCATTAAACAAAACAATTTATTGAAATCAAAGTTTTTCATGAAAACAAATTTTTTTTTTTAAAATTGTTGAATCAATTGAAATGATGAAGTTTTATTTTGTCTCCTTTTTTTTTTTCTTTTTCACATAACAATTTTTTTTCTGATCCTCCAGATCACACAAAGCGCAGGAGGAGAGCATACTCAAGAATTATTAATTTTTTTTACATAACAATCATTTTTATGATCCTCCGGATCACACAAAGTGCAGGAGGAGAGCATACTCAAGAATTATTAATTTTTTTTTTAGATGTAAGAAATAAGGCTACCTAGTTACACTTCCCCGGAAACGGCGCCAAAATGTTTGGTCAATTTAGTGTGTCCTAAATTGCTAACATAAATTATCAACCAGGGATTCGTAAGCTGACGAACTGTGGCGCACTATATCTGCAACATAACCTATCTCTTACTTTTTGTCATTTTTGGATTTTTATTGATCTTGGTTGGTTTCCTAATGTGAGATGGAAATTCTAAAAACAAGTATGGTTATGATTGTTCAAGGCAATGATATCCTTTATAATGATTTACCAACTTCAAACTTCAAAAGGAATTTGAAACATACAATGACAAAACTAAAAGGAAATGAAAATGTGCTGCTAACCTAGTAAATCAAAAAGTGAACTATTGAGAATGAAAACCAAACTATCCTTGCTGTTGTCTAAACACAAAAGAAACTATACTTAAAGAAATCCAAGAATTGCAACAAAGTAAATCTAAATCAAATTAAATCAACTTATATTCTGATCCCTCGCCATTAGTCCAGCTATGGCTTTTGGAGGTAACCATAAACAACTTGAGCAATCTGATATCTAATTTTCAGAAAAAGAAACTAATATCAAACTACACACTCATACTTCAATCCCTCACCATCGATCGAAACATGGCTTTCGGAGGAATGCTTGAAGATGTCATGCACAATTTAATATTTCTAACTTGCAGAAAGGAAACTAATATCAAACTACACATTCATAATTCAATCGCTCACCATCAGTCCATCTGTGGCTTTCGGAGGCAACTGAAGATGTTATGAGCAATTTAATATATCTAACTTGCAGAAAGGAAACTAATATCAAACTACACATCCATAATTCAATCCCTCACCATCAGTCCAGCTGTGGCTTTCGGAGGCAACTGAAGATGTTATGAGAAATTTAATATATCTAACTTACAGAAAGGAAACTAATATCAAACTACACATTTCATAATACAATCCCTCACCATCAGTCCAGCTGTGGCTTTCGGAGGCAACTGAAGATGTTATGAGCAGTTTAATATATCTAAATTTGCAGAAAGGAAACTAATATCAAACTACACATTTCATAATACAATCCCTCACCATCAGTCCGGCTGTGGCTTTCGGAGGTAACTGAAAATGACATGAGCAATTTAATATATCTAAATCTAACTACTGAAGCAAATGTGCAAGACTAAAATAAACAAAGCAATACCGGAATTAAACAAAAACTAAGAAAAAAAAAAAATCAACAGCAGAACAATATTGATTCCATGTCATTAGTCAAAAGATATGCAAATGCCCGGGCTGCCATGAAAAATTATGCTAAAAGCTATGATTTCAGAAAGCAATCTAAGTAGGGAAATATGACAAAACAGAATTGAAAGCAACTTATCTAGAAAACATGTAAAAGCCTCCTTGGATAGCAGGGGCCCTCTGCTACCAATTTGGTGAAGTCCTTCAGCTCCTTAAAGATAAGATCACAATAGCATCAAAGAACTAAGCTTCTTTATTCAAAAACTCATAAATCTACATCACATTCCATCTTGAACTTTGTTACAAATCTACTTCCTCATTACTTTCTCATTACCTATGATAGGAGAAAGCTTCTCCTATTTATACAAAATATGAGGAGACATCTCATTAATGGGAGTCCATGAATCTCTCCCTCCATCTCTAGAGTTACAATCAAAATAGGAAATGATGAGACACATGTCTTTCTAGAGTTTCAACACAACTAAGAGATGAGACACATATCCTATTAGAGTTTCAATACAACAAGGAAATGAGACACATATCCTCTAGATCCCATGATCTTCTCCAACCAAATTCAAATTTGTCCTTAGAGTACCACATAAGGGTCTTCTAGAAGTCTCCTTTTGACCTACACATGTCACAAAACTCATAACACATATATAGATATATGAAACTATGTTAATTTTCTAGTTTCTAATCATAAATTCACTTAAAATACATAAAATAAATAACTTTGGAAAACAAGGATCCTAATCCATATATTTATGAAAATGGTTACTTGATGTAGGGTTTTAGGTCAAATGGCTATGAAATAAGAGTTAAATGGTTATGACATAATGGAAATATGTATGAATATGGAGAACACTTTTGAGACTCTACAGGCGGTCAAACAATGTCATCCTTGCCAAGTTTATACTCGAAATATGCACATTCATCGAGCTCTTCTCTTTTCTATTTTCATTTTCTCTCCATTCACAAATCGGGGTATTGATTTTACTACTTATAACCCACCTTCGACAAAGGTTCATAAATACATTATCGTAGAAGTAGAATACTTTACGAAGTGGGCTGAGGTTATGACTAATTTTGTGGATGATGGTGAAACAAGAGCCATGTTTCTATTCAACTAAGTCATTTATCACTTTGGTATTTCCAAGGAGATTTTCAATGACCATGGCAGTCATTTTCAGAACACCATAATGGCTGAATTGGCTACTAAATTTGGTTTTCATCAGGAGCATTCGTCTCTATATTATCCTCAGGCCAATGGGAAGGTTGAAGCTGTAAAAAAGTCCTTAAAGTTTATCGTTCAATGGAAAATTGATAAATCCAGGTCCAATTGGCATGTCATGTTGTATCGTACACTTTGGGCATACCGGATATCTGTTAAAAATACAACCGAATTCACTCCTTTGCAACTGGTTTATGGGCTAGAATCAATATTTCCTGTTGAATGTGAGATTCCTTCCCTAAAGCTGCTTGTCGAGCTTCTTCCTGACACTTCAAGTCTCGAGGAATGCCTTACTTATCTAGAACATCTCCATAAGCAGTGTTGAGATGCAACTACGATCAACGAGGCTCATAAGGAACGAGTCAAGGTTCCGTATGATAAGACAGTAAAACCTAGGGTTTTATCTAAAGGTGACCTTATTTTGGTTTATCCTCAAGGCAAGGATGGCTTGGGGGAAGGAAAATTAAAATCCATGTGGTATGGCCCTTTTTTTGTTAAAAAGGTCCTAAAAAAGGGAGCTTATGCCTTGGTTGATTTTAATGAAAACAAGCTGGCAGAGCCAAGAAATGGATTCTATTTGAACAAGTATTATGCCTAGGATCTTTCCTAGAATTTTCTTTGTTTGTATATACTGTATTTTTTGAGCATTTCTCTCTATCAATTTTTTATGTGAATTTAATGATTTTTATCTACCTTGGCAAGTGTTTTTGGATGAGATGAGTCATTTTGGCTTTGTCGATGGTCCTAGTTGACATACCCAGAATCTTTCTTCTACTTATACAACTCCGAAAAATTGTTAGTTTCAAGGGGTGTATGCATTGGTCCTACATATAATAATGTGGCAGAGTACACTTCAGCGGTCAACCTACTTTCATAGGCAATATCTCTTGGTGTTGATTTGTTAGTAGTATGCTTGGATTCACAACTGGTGGTTTCGCAATTAAATAACACCTATCGTGTTAGAGACCCATTTTTACATCGATTATTTATGAGAGTGAATTTGTTACAACGTTCAATTCATTATGTTACATTAATTCACATTCCTCATTCAGAAAATTTGTTTGCAGACTCATTACCTAATCAAGAAATTGACTAGTATATTAATCATTCAATACATTAAATATCAAAAACATTAAAAATCGTTGTACATCTGGGACAATCACATCATATATATATATATATATATATATATATATATATATATATATATATATATATTTGTGTTCAAAATATGCACAAATAGTACAATCATGTCCTACAAAATTAAGGCTTATGCCTGATCATGTTCATCATCAAAAAACATTACAGTCATCCGATCAATAAAATCTATCCCTGTGGACGCTGCCCAGGATAGGCATTCTAGAAGAACATTAGAGTTGTCGCCACATGGAAGAACAAGCGCACCCAATCGCGTGGTACTCCAACCACATGTCTTTGTATAGCCTCCGGGAGGTCCTCTATGGCAGCCATAGGTGTTACAGGTCGATTTGGGCATCAACCCAAAACATAGATCAGTATTCATTAGGGCCTATCATACTCTAAATTCATTGCTACATGCCCTAAACAATTCATCACATTGATGGTCTTCCTTCATGAAAGTTTCACTTCTTAGATGCCAGTTGAAGTGCCCTATCAAGCCATCAATGCACCCCTAGACAGTTGCAACTGCTTTGCAGAGCATCTACTCTCATGCAAGCTTTCATTGCAGAGGATCTAGGCCCACTTTGGAGTGCGTTGGTCGACTCGAAGTGAATTGTTCATTGGATTCTCGGAATCTCCCTGACTTCTAGTCACTTCTAGAAGTTGTTCTAGCCCTCACCTCACATAATATCCTAAAATTTGGAACCCATGAAGTCATTAAACCTCTTATCCTCCTATTCCCATGAACAAGGTAACCTATTCATACATTTTTAGGAAATTCATTCAATGCTTCATTTATGTCAAACCATCTTCATCTACTTATAAATAGATCACTGAACATAGTGCACAAGAGAGAAATAATTTGTGTTAAGGAGAGCTATGGTGGTGAGATAGAAACTATTGAAGTTGTTGTGCATGTATTGTGATGTTGATAGATTGTTGACGTTGGATGTGATGAAGATGGAACTCAAGCTGGATGAGTGATAGTGAATCGATCAACTAGTTGTACTCTTCTTTCTACTTGATAATTAAGACATTTGTTCGCTTCCTAATGCATGTGTCAATGATTTTATATGTGTATTGTTGAGTATAATCAATTCAATTTTTTTAACTTGAATAGGTTATATTTCCTTTATGTTCTTTTTTGTCTTCTATTTTCCATGGCAGGTATCAATGAAGTGATTTAATTTTGATTGAGAGCGATGAAAGTGACGGAGGGAGGCAAGGGAAAGTGAACATATTGCAAGTAGGTTTCTCTCCATTTATCTATTCATGTTAAGGAAAAGATAATATATCTTTCTTTCCGTTGTTCTAAGTGAACCACCCACTTAGGGAAATCATACTTATCCATAGGTTTTTATTTCCATAAAACAAATTGGTGACCATACTAGGCATCGACGGATCTTCCCTAGTGTTTTTTTCCTTATCCGTCAACATCTAGTAGACTTTACTTTCTTATTTTTACTCATTTGAATGTCTTAGAAAAAGTGGTGTGATTAATTTATTTTTCAGAGAGTCCTCTGGAACCAACGCACTGTTGGTCTTGACACAGTGCTCTGCATAGCACTGTTGGCTTAGGGATAGTGCTCTGCAATGCACTTCCTCCCACTCACAGGTGCGTTTCCCCTATGACAAGCCAAAATCTATCTGTTTTTTCTTTTCCCAATTCATCTTAGTATTTTCTCGCTAAATTTTTGAGTGATTAAATACCTCCAAAGACCATTTTTCCTTTACTCTTCTTGCCTCAGTTTGCATTTGACTGATCAATGTTTCTTTGTGTTTTCTTTATAATTGTGAATAGTTCCAAACTTAATTTTTAGATTTAATCAACTCATCGTTTTTTAAAAGAATAATTTTCGTTTCAGTCTTCGTTTCTCTTGAAAGTTTTGAGTGATTGTTTGTGCATTATTTTCTTTTTTGTTCATATAAACTTAAAGGAAACTGAAAAGAAAAACATGCATTTGCATTTGGGGATTGAGAGTTCTACTTGAGGAATAGTTTATGGAAAAACTGCATTTAGATGTTCTCATTGATGATTGAAAATAATTTGATTTCTCTATCCCTACTAGCTAGTTTTTCATTGTCGAAAATCAATTCGAAACGAATGCTTATCATTCTAATTGAACTCTAGGAATGTTCAATACATCTCGTGGTGAACTTGAAAAACAAAATGATAATAAAGATCAACATAAAATTTATCTGAATTTATCAAAAGAAGCATTGTAACATAAATGATAACATTTAGAGGTCTAGGTTATAGATGTGTTCCAACGTCATTAAACATAGTAGTTGTCATTAATTTTCTGTGATACATTTTGAGTGTGATACCTCATTACACGTACGTAAGTATATCAGGGTTCGTCCACGTACTTTCGGGTATATCAAGCAGTGTTCAAGTACGAATATTATAAGGGGATGCTCTCACTATGCAGTTTTTCATTAGACATCACTAACATGGATTGGGCCTCCACGTACCTTCGTGTATATTTGGAAGGAAAAATTTAGGTTTCTTATCATCCATAGGAAACCGAGTCAGCTACCTTGTACCTATGATACACTGAACACATCATTCAAGGAGATTTCTTGACTGTATAATAAGTCCTTGGTTTACTGAGGTAGTATATTGCGGTTCACAGTTACTTGGTAAACCTTTTTCCTAGTATCACCCTATTTTTGTTTATCATTTTTTGTATAAAATAAATCAACAATCATGGAATAATATCAACCCCCTTCCCGTTGTTCGCATAGGTCAACGAATAAAAATCCATTACTACTAGAAGCTACTACTAGGAAACGAAGGGGTGCTCACCCTACCAAATCCAGTACCTCCGAAACTCTTGGTGTTACATCAGCTGATATACCAAATACATCTAATCCTTTGAGTACCGAGTCTCGAGTCATTTCAGTTGATCCTGGTTTATCTGCTATTGTCAGGACGAAAATCTCACATTTTCCTAAGGACACTGAAATTAAATCCAATGAAATGATAAATCATGATCTCGAGCTTGCTCAATTGGAGGTTGATCCAGTTGTTGATCCCAAAGTCGAACAACAAGAAGTTGTTCTGATGCAACCGTATGATCCTCATCCATTCGTAACCATTGAGTCTTCCTCTTCATCCTAGATTTTACTACCTGAAATTTATCTTGGGCTTGACGGTGAAGTGCTTCCACCTAGTTTGATTTCGATTGAGGAAGAACTTCAGGAAGAGAGAAACCCTTTGACTCCAACTCATTTTGGATCAAGGCTTCATTTATATGAGTATTTTCCTCGATTGACCTACTTTTCTTCTGTTGATCTTATTCAGTCTCAAGTTCCCATAGATTTGTTAGAGAATCTTTGATGTTTTTGATGACACCCGAGTCTCAAAACATTGGTGTAGGAATATTTAAGGATCCTTCCCTAATGGGCACCTTTTCATTAGTGTCTCCTCTGATATTGTTTGAAATCACAATTATAGAGACCTACAATAAGATATCTTCCACTTCATCTGCCCTAAAGAATATTCCCAATGATTTTGAAATAGATAGGTTTGGTGAACGATGAGGATGGTTCTTTTACTGTCTCAACCTCGTTAAAAAATGAATCAGGTAATGAGGATAGTTATTTTACTGTGTCAACCTCATTAAATGAAACAAGTTCCTTTGAGGATGGTTATTTTACTGTGTCAACCTCGTTAAAAAATGAAACAGGTGATGAGGATAGTTCTTTTAACGTTTCAACCTTGTTATATGAAACAAGTTCCTTTAAGGATGGTTCTTTTACTGTGTCAACCTCATTAAAAAATGAAATAGGTGATGAGGATAGTTATTTTACTATGTCAACCTCATTAAATGAAACATATTCTCTTGAGGATAGTTCTTTTATTGTGTCAACGTGTAATATTCCTAATTAGCCCCAGCTAATAGGAATATTTCCTTTTGTGTTAATTTTCTTAATTGATGAATTTTTTTTAAAGGAGAACATAAAAACTCCTAAAAACATCAAAATAAATCAATGCAAAATGTGAACAGAGGAAAATCAAGGCTATCTTAATAAAATACCCTTATAATGTGAAGAGGGGATCATCACGGTAGCTGGATTTTACACTTATGAGTGTGAACAAGGGAAAATGGATGAGGACATAGTTAAGTTTGACTAAGTCAACATGCATGCATGAAGAAGAAGAGATCATCAATAAAACCAGTTCAGTGTGAACAAGGATCAGCATTGGCAGACATTTGTGAGCTAGATTGATTTCACTTGCAGGTGTGAATTGGTTTGAGCTATGAGACTGGGTCAACCTTGACCAAATCTACAGTGCATTCTAGATTCAATGCAGCTCATAGATGGACAGCGCAATTCTATAAGGAGGCCCTTATGTGAAAGGAGATAATTCATCAAGGTGGTTTAGGGTTTGCTAAAGCTCTCATCTTATAAAAGGAAGGGAAAGGCTAAAGATAAGGTTGTTCATGATATTATATTTTCAGATTATATTGGCTGCTTAGACATATCTCATTCTCTTGGCTGGTTAGCAGAGAATTGTGAGGATTTATTGTTTAGGAATTCTTTCTCCTTCCATTGAATAGTTCTTGGAGGGAATTGTATTTCTCTTCCACTATTAGGAATATGGCCAAGCTCCATCTCCGTTAGAAAAAATAAATCCAGTGTTATTTACTTGTTTCAGTGAGATGCTTCAAGTGGAAACACTAGATATGCTCAAATCTAGATTGTACTAGTGCCTCTTCTCAGTGAGTGTGTCTTTTAACCTCCGCGAAGAGTGTATTAGCAGTGTGGCTTCAATTTGTGATCTTTGCATCATGCCAAACTATTCATCAAGGGCACAATGTAGTTTCTCTCCAATAACAACGTTATTTTCAGAGCAGAATTGTAAGGGGTTTTGATATTCTCCTGGAGGAGAGATCTCTAGTGAAAAGGATCCTTCCTTTCACTGTGGTGATCCATGGATTGGCCAACCAATCCATGTTCCCTTAAGAAATGATTTATGTATGGTTGTAATTACTATATAATTTTTTAACAATACTACAAATATGTGATTTAGATCTCAAATCTATTCATTGATATTCATATTTTACTGAGATCCCCAAGGGGAGTGTAAATAAGAGCAGCTTTGTAATCAAGATCTGAAATAGATCTATTATTTTTCATATATATCTTCTATAGATCTAATATATAATAAAATACTACTTCAACCCTCTAAAAATTATGCTTTCAAGCTCTTCAATCTTAATACATCGTGCAACACCTCTATTTTGAGGGTTTATTCATGTTAAACCTTTGTTTTTCTCTTGTATATTGTATGAGCCATGTCATAGACCTGATTTACTAATTTTTATAACATATTTCATATAATAGCTTCATAAAATCATGCTGCATAAGATTCTGCAATTTCTGCATACTTTAAGTCATGGGGATTGGGCCTTTTTCTAGCCATGTCGGGAGTGGGAGACATGTTTGACTTAGATAGAATTGTTTTTTTTAGCTGAAATGTGATATGTGAGTCCCCTATAACCTATTATAATGGATCCAATCATCATTTTTCCCTGTTCTTACGCGGATCTCTAAAATTCACCTTTTTAGGGCTCAATTTGATGCTTTTTCCCATCTTTTGTGGGTAGAATAGATCATACTTCTTGCTGATGTAAATAAAATTGATGCTGAAGAATTTCTTGACACATTAAATCAATTAATATCTTTTTGCAGCTCCATTATTTTGCTTACATATTGCTGCAGTCCCATTATTGGGCATTATCCAGCCATTCTAAGTGCGAGAGGCTTGTTTATCTCACCTAGTTTTCTTGGTTTCTGATTTCCTCTTGTATTTGGATCTTATATTGTCAGATCTAAAATATAGAAGGGATAATATTGTTTTTTGTAGCATACATTCCTAAAAAATGCATTTTTCAGGCATGCCTTGCTAGTAATCCCAATTTGGGGATATTACAGTGGTATCAAAGCATAGTCTTGGCTCAGCCTGTGAGTCTCAGCCAAAGAATATCAAAATGATGAAGAGGATGAGCTTGATCTCATCACTTTTCAGATCCAATAAGGACCTCCCCGGGGAGGTTAAGCAGATGAAGAGATGCAGTGAAACTCCTAAAGGGTTTCAAGAAGAGGAAGAGCCATGCACTTCCTATTCTCAAAGAGGGGAAGACAAGAGGCATATAGGACACTTGGAATCTAAGACTCTAAGTGAAGACAAAGCTAAATCTGGAGCCTCCAAGTAGACTCTATATTTACCTCAGTTCATTCAGCTCGAGGAAGAGGGATCTACATCTTTACATGCTACTGATCTAGAGCAACAGAGTTGCACTTTGTTGTGGAAAGGCAGTGATAAAGAAAAGAGGACCCATGCCTTATGGGAGCATTCACTTGACACCTTCATTCATGAATCAAAGGAAGAATAAATGGTAGATAGTAGAAATCTTGAAGTGAGAAACCCTTTCTCCTTTCTAGATGACACTTTCTCAATGAGCACTCCCCAGCTCAAAGAGAAACTTCTACCTGCAGCAGTTCTAAGGCCTCACTGGTTTTGGAATACCATGCATGAGGAGGAGGTCTCATCAAGAGATCCCATGAAAGGTGCACTTAAACATTTCATGGAGTGCAAATTTCATCAATAGTTTGAGGAGGCTCTTTCCTTCCCACACTTGGATCTTCATGGATTCAAGAAGGAACAGATAGATGATGGAGGACATATTTAGATGGATAACATTTCTCATGTTTGTGTTGGACACCCCTTGAGCCACAAACATCATTATGGAAGGTTTTTTCCTACCACCTATTTGGATCCTTATGGGATCACATTGATCCTTGGGAAGATTTCATTTCAATATCCCATGAAATGCAAAGACAGAGATTTGAATTGGGAATATGGTAGCCCTCATGGGAGGAGTACCAAGATTAAGGATGAAAGGAGAGATCCATAATTGGTTGAGTGGGTGTGGATGGTGAGCAAGAAGCTGGAAAGTTACTTGTATATCTATGATACCGGGCATCAGGAGGCTTGGCTACGCTGATTACTTTTGAAAAAGATTGGTCATCATCCTCTTTCCAAGGGTATGTGGTAGGATACTTGCATAATGGGGCAGCAAAGAGTATGGAAACATTTTGTTGACGTAAAATTCTTCATGTCAATCACCATGTTTTCACTACATGATTTTTATGATGGGAGTATAAGGAGGCATCAAAATATTTTGTTGCTTGCGATGTTCTAGGGAGACCAAGGGAAGATTTTCTCTCACGGTTTTCATGATGTTGCAGGAGTAGAAGGTGGCACTATCAAAGTGAAAAGAGGCTACTCCTTAGCCTTATATGTTCAAGAGGTACTTTCCCCATGGGAGAGACTTCTTACATGTAGCAGAATTATGGGAAATGCCTTTGACATTCTGCATGTTAAATATTGGAGCCATGAATTGGGTGGAGCCTATTTACATAGGCCAACAGCATTGCCACTTTCGAGCCGGGATTTATTGATGGGGTATCCCCAGGATCATTCCATTCTTGGTGCACTTGATGAAAAAGAAGGAGGTGAGATAGATGGAGTAATGGATGGAGACATCTATTGTTGTGTTATGTTCTTCTTGGCTTGGATCTCCAAGTACATGAGGAAGTATCCTGATGCAACACATGATTCATTTCTCTTCATGAGAGTCTGTCATATACTTATGGAGTATTTGTTTATGGACCCTATCATGATCTTGCTCTTAGCACATGGTGAGGATCTGGTTGTTGCATTTGGTGATTTTCATACTCTTACCATTTTGATGCAGTGCATTGCTCCACAAGAGGGAAAGCTTTTCATTGGGATCCATGGTCAACATTGGGCCAAATTGTATGATGGAGACATTAATCTCTTATATGGCCATGGGAAAGTGTTTTGTTACTTAATGTATGTTCATTTTTTGTATGCAGCCATCTCCTATTCATTAGTAAATGAAATAACATACATAGACCACCATGTATCCAACAACCACTTGCCTTGTAATTTTATGACGTTGTAGTTGGAAGCACTGTGCTGCAACTTCATGGGAGACTGTTGGTACCTTCTTGCACCATATGAAGCCTTCATTATGTTCTTTTCCTTGATGCTAATCATGGTCCCAATTGCTGATGTTGGTCTTGATTTTGTGAGGAGCATGTTTGGAGAGGAAACACATTGGCTAGATGTGTTCTTTGGGGAAGAGGATTCCCACATTTTCTGCATTTCATGTTCTAATGGGAACATGAGAGGAGATATGGCCACCACAACCAAACACTTGTTTCTTTATGGGGTGGGCCATGAGTTTGATGAGATACCATATGGTGATGATTTCCCATGCACCACATATGGAATGGTTTGGGCCATATTGATTGACAATGTTGGGGAGGAAATCTTTACAGATCTAATCTTCATGTTGCCACTTGAGAGCAATATCATTGCAGCACAAGATCAGCAAGAACTCTACACTTATCTTAAGCGGAGAGGAGGAAAACATGGGGTAGGAAATTTTTTCTACTATATTCGGTTATTAAGTCCACCTTCTTTGTAGGAGCCTAAGGTGGAGAAGATCTTTCATGAGTTGCCATGTTAGGAGGTGACTCATTTTGTATGGGTGATTGGTTGGGAAAAGATGCTTTCCCAATCCATTTCAGTTCTATCCTTGAAGTTGCTTGAGGAAAAGCAACATTTTTTTAGGGGAGGAGTATAATATTCCTAATTAGCCCAAGCTAATAGGAATATTTCCTTTTGTGTTAATTTTCTTAATTGATGAATAAAATTTAAAGGAGAACATAAAAACTCCTAAAAACATCAAAATAAATCAATGCCCAATGTGAACAGAGGAAAATTAGGGCTATCTCAATAAAATACCCTTATAATGTGAAGAGGGGATCATCACAGTAGCTGGATTTTACACTTATGAGTGTGAACAAGGGAAAATGGATGAGGACATAGTCAAGTTTGACTAAGTCAACATGCATGCATGAAGAAGAAGATATCGTCGATAAACCCAGGCTTGTGTGAACAAGGATCAGCATAGGCAGACATTTGTAAGCTGGATTGATTACACTTGCAAGTGTGAATGGGTTTGAGCTATGAGATTGGGTCAAACTTAACCAAATCTACAACGCATTCTAGATTCAATGCACCTCATGGAGTGACACCGAAGTTCTAGAAGGAGGCCCTTATGTGAAAGGAAATAACTCATCAAGGTGGTTTAGGGTTTGCTAAAGATCTCATCTTATAAAAGGAAGGGGAAGGCTCAAGAGAAGGTTGTTCATGATATTATATTTTCAAATTATATTGTCTTCTTAGACATATCTCATTCTCTTGGCTACTTAGCAAAGAATTGTGAGGATTTCCTGTTTAGGAATTCTCTCTCCTTCCATTGAGTAGCTCTTGGAGGGCATTGTATTTCTCTTACACTATTAGGCATATGGCCAAGATACATCTCCCTTAGACATCGTAAATATTTTTTTGATTTACTTGTTTCAGTGAGCTGCAGTAAGTGGAAACACTAGATCTACTCAGATCTAGATTGTACTAGTGCCTCTTCTTAATGAGTGTGTCTTTTAACCTCCTGGAAGAGTGTATTAGCAGTGTGGGCTTTAGTTTGTGATCTTGGAATCAGGCCAAATTATTCATCAAAGGCACAGTGCAGTTTCTGTCCTAGAACTGCTTTATTTTGTAGAGCATAATTGTAAGGGGTTTTGATATTTTCCTCGAGGAGAGATCTCTGGTGAGAAGGATCCTTCCTTTCACTATGGTGATCCATGGATTGGACAACCCATAAATGTTCCATTCAGATCTGATTTATGTATGACTGTAATTATTGTAGAATTTTTTAACACTGCTGCAAATCTGTGATTTAGATCTCAGATCTATTCATTGATATTCATCTTTTGCGGAGATCCCCAAGGGGAGTGTAAATAAGAGCCTCTTTGGCATCAAGATCTGAAATAGATATATTATTATGCATATATATCTACTCTAAATCTAAGAAATAATAAAACACTACTTCATCCCTCTGAAAAATTACGCTGTCAAGCTCTTCAGTCTTAATACATGGTGCAACACCTCTATTTTGAGGGTTTATTCATGTTAAACCTCTGGTTTTCTCTTTTATATTGTATGAGCCATACCATAGAAATGATTTAATGATTTTTATAACCTATTACATCTAATAGCTTTAGAAAATCATGTTGCATAAGCTTTTGCAATTTCTGCATACTTTAAGTCATGGGGATTGGGCCTTTTTCTAGCCATGTCGGGAGTGGGAGACCTGTTTAACTTAGCTAGAATTATTCGTTTCATCTTAAATTTCATATTTTAGTCCCATATAACCTATTTTAATAGATAAAACTATCATTTTCCCCTGTTATTACGTAGATATCTGAAATTCACCTTTTTAGGGCTCAATTTGCTGCTTTTCCCCATCGTTTGTGGGTAGAATAGATCATACTTCTTGCTGCTATACGTACAATTGATACTGAAGTTTTTCTTGACACATTAAATGGATGAATAGATTTCTGCAGCTCCATCATTTTGTTTACATATTGCTACAGTCCCATTATTGGGCATTATCCAGGCATTCTAGGTGTGAGAGGCTTCTTTATCTAACCTAGTTTGCCTGGTTTCTGATTTCCTCTTGGATTTAGATCTTATATTATCAGATATAAGAGATAGAAGGGCTAATATTGTTTTTTGTAGCATACATTCCTGAAAAATTCATTTTTCAGGCATGCCTTGCTAGCAATCCCAATTTAGGGATATTACACAACGTTGTTAAAAATGAATTAGGTCATGAGGATAGTTCTTTTACTGTGTCAACCTTGTTAAAAAAATGAATCAGGTCTTCAAGATATTTCTTTTACTGTTTCAACCTCGTTAAAAAAATGAATCAGGTCATGAGCATAGTTTCTTTTCTTGTGTCGATCTCGTTAAAAAATGAAATAAATTTCTATGAGCATAGTTCTTTTCATGTGTCAAGCTCATTTAAAAAATGAAACAAATACTCTCCTAATTAATTGGAGTCTTTCATCATATCTCATAAATGAGTCTTCATTCCACCCACCTATTACTAACGAGCAGTCTACTTACGTGAATGAAATGAAGCTTAGGGGGCACGTTACATTGCAAGTTACGCTCGGGGGCATTGAAACTTATCTCAAGCATAGGTTCCTTTGTTTCAAGCTTGTATAAAAATGAAACCATTATCAAGCACAATTTTCTCTATTTCAAGATTTTGTAAAATGAAACCACTCTCAAGCATAGTTTTCCTATTTTCCAATCTTGTATAAAAATGAAAGCTATCACGAGTCCATTTCGGTTATAATTTTCAAGACTTGTTAAACTCTTGAAACTCCCGAGCTTCTTTTTCTATTCTTTTCATTCTTGTAAAAACATGAAAATGCCAAGTTATTTTTGTCTTTTCCTGCTTGTAAATTAAATTGAAAGTCGGTGATATGAGTACATTTTTATCACTTTTTCGGACTCATTAAAACTTGGGAAAAAGTGAAACCACAAAGCACAGTTTTATCTCTTTTTCGAGCTTTGTTAAACATGAAAAAATAACTCAAAGCACAGTTTTATCTCATTTTTGAGCTTTGTTAAACATGAAAAATAAATTCAAAGCATACTTTTATACTCTTTTTTAGAGCTTTTTTAAACATGAAAAAATAATCCAAAGCGCACTTTTATCTCTTTTTCGAGCTTTGTTAAATGCGAAAACGGAACTCCCCTAGAGTTCTCTTTCAGCTCTTTTCAGACTCTCAAAATATGAAAATATTGTCGAGCACTTTTCCTTTCGATCTCGTTAAAGGAATTGAAACAACATCTACTCAATATAAGTTTAACCCTTTTCCGAACAGAGATAGATTATGATTAACAAAAATGAAAAATCTAGTCGAACATGGCTAGGAGGTTCTCTCAGATATCATTTTAATTTTTTTCGGATCTGAGGTACTATTATACAAAAAATAATTTGTGGAGTTTTCTTTTAGTCCCTTTTTCAAACACTCTAAATATGAAAAAGGGCTGAGTTTTCACTGTCATTAGGCTCGTTAAAGCATCAAATAGTGATGGACTTGTCCATCATGACAAGATCGAGTTTCACCTTCACTAGACTCATTAAAGCATCAAATAGTGATGGATTCACTCGAAGGGTGGAATTATACATTAATAATATGTTACCCTCCTCGAGCTTGTTAAAAAATAAAGAGGTACTAGTCAACAATGATTGGGGAAAATTGGAAAGGGACAAAACACTTTATAGTAGCAAGTCACTCTTGAACATGGCACTTATTCACTTCACCTCCGTGATTTTGGGTTGGGTAATCTACTTGACATTCTATCATACCTATGTTCTTTCATACCATCCATCACTTAGGTTTTGGGTCAAATGTTGCCAATTCATTCAGTGTCATTGATATGTTCAAGAGAAGTCACTCAGTTATTCCTCATCCTTTGAAATACTCATAACCTTCATTTCATGACCGCCAACCCTGACATTGCTTCACCAATCACATTCTATCTCCAAAATAATTACTCCCTTTTTGTGTCATTGATGAGGGAAGCATCAATACCATCCTATGACGTGTCGCTTCCTATTGACATCGGCTCATCATCTAGGAAGTTGACTTAGAAACAACCTTTCAGTACCTTGGAGCTTGCTTACATCAATGGTAGGTTTCTCGCTTCCAGCGAGAGGTTGACATCACATGCCTTCCACCAAAATAATTTGTATGGTGTTTGACATCAAATCATCTATTCATACCATGCAGAATGTATTGTATTATCTTGAGAGCTATTATCATCAACGCTGATTTCTATCACGTCTGTTAACGATTCACATCATTGGCTGGTAATCAGACAGTGTCTTCCCATGTTCGATTTCAGACCATATATTCGCATGGTTAGAATCGTACTTTAAGCGATCGAGTGAGTGAGATAGAATACCCCAGATCTAGTTTCATCCATTTAGTTTGGGATTTTAGGAGAAGTACAAAATCATATGTACGATGGTCATTATTGAGATGTTCATCCTATCATGGGTCTATATCTGTAGACAGTATATATCTGTTGATGAATTTATGATGTTATGATAGTTTTTGTGTTGAATATGGGATATTCTTCCCTTAGAAATTCATGTACAAGATGAACATATATCATATTATACATTCCTCATCATCAAGTCTTTGTCTGCTTCAGTCATTCCTCATCATGTCGTAAACAAAACCACTCAACAATTCATTTTTGACTTTGTGCTTTAGGGGGAACTTGTTACAAGTCGATTTGAGCATCATCCAAAAACATAGATCAGTATTCATTAGGGTCTATCATACTCTAAATTGGTTGGTACATTCCCTAAACAAGTCATCACATTGATGGTCTTCCTTCATGAAATTTTCACTGCTTAGATGCCAGTTGAAGTGCCCTATCAAGCCATCAATGTACCCTTAGACGACTGTAAATTATTTTCAGAGGATCTACTCCCATGCAAGGCTGCGTTGCAGAGGATATAGGCCCACTTTGGAGTGTATTATTTGACTCAGAGTGAATTTTTCATTGTATTCCGGGAATCTCCTCGACCTCTAGTGACTTCTAGAAGTTGTTCCAACTCTAACCTCATCTGATAGCCTTTAATTTGGAACTCATGAAGTCATTAAACCTCTTATCCTACTATTCCGATGAATAGGTAAACCTATTCATAAATTTTTAGGAAATCCATTGGATGATTCATTTATTTCAAACCATATTCATCTACTTATAAATAGAGAACTGACCATAGTGCACAAGATATCAAGAATTTGTGTTAATTAGATATGATGGTGAGATATCAACTCTTGAAGGTGTTGTGCATGTATGGTGATGTTGTTGGATTTTTTATGCTGGATGTGATGAGGATGGGACTCAAGTTGGATGAGTGGTAGCAAATCGATCAACCGGTTGTACTCTTTCTTCTACTTCATAATAAATACATTTTTTCCTTTCCTAATGCATGTGTCAATGATTTTATATGTGCATTAATGATTTTAATTTATTCAATTTTTTTAACTTGAATACATCATATTTACTTGATCTTTCTTTTTGTCTTATGTTTGACATGGGAGGTATCAATCAAGCGAGTTAAGTTTGATTGAGAGTGACAAAAGATACTGAGGGATGCGAGGGACAGTGAGAAGATACCATGTAGGTTTCTCTCCCTTTATCTATTCACGTTAAGGAAAATATCATATATCATTCTTTTTGTTGTTCTAAGTGAGCCACCCACTTAGGGAAAGAATACTTATCTATAGGTTTGTAATTCCATAAAACAATAGGGACTTGGCACGCCAAGTATCCAAGTTTCTCGGTATAGCATGGAGAGTCCTCCCTGGGTCTTCTGTGGCACCCTCATCTTCTCTTTTGTGGCACCTGTGCCTGGGGAAGCCCTTAGGTCTCACTGGTCCCATGCCTGCAACATGATCCATAAAATTTGTAGGTCAAATTTTCCTAACAAAAATATTTTTCATTTTCATATCATTTGAAAATAAAAAATAATAATATAATAAAAAAATCATTGTGCGATCTTACCAATCGCCCCCCATGGTGCACCGGGTGGAACGGTCAAATCTAAATCTCCCTTGAAATCCATGCCAGCGTAGGGATAGTCCTCTACTACAATGACTTGTTATCCCCACTAAAGGAAGAACTCATCATCCCAAGTAGTCTAGGGGACCTCACCACCCCCAAGTCTCTTCATCAAACCTATCCATTGAGCTATCCTTTGGATCACGAGGGATTTTGATGGTAGAGATGATCTTGGGGAAAAGCCTTGGAATCCTCTTGAAGAAGAATGTGCATAGGATGGTCCCATAACCAAAATGCTTTGCCTCATTCTTCTGGATTGAGGTCAAATGTTTCTTCAAGTTTGTCAATAAGGTTGTGCACCAATCGTACAATGTAGCCAAACAATCCAGTTCCAAACTCATTCTTCCGCATGAAGCCTGGTGTAAGGAAGTTGATCCAGCTACCCTCAAAATGGTGAAAATAAGCATCTTCATGTGAAAACCTTTCACATATTTAATTAGGATCTATGTCCCGACCTTCTGAGTACCCTCAGCATAGTAAATTTGAAAATAATCCTCAACATTTAACCCTCCTGTGGGTTTTCCCTGTAGATTTACTAGTTCCCCTCTCCAAGAGAGTCCAGTTATGAAGTAAATGTCCTCAATTTCAATTGTTATTGACATATGATCTATCATAAAACAATCCTCATCTAGATCCCAATAACTTACAAGCATCTCGAGAAATATTGTGTTCGTTTTCATGTTTGGAATTTTGAATAATTTCTGTAATCCTCAACCCCATAGTATATCCAATGATAATTGGTCTTCCATGACCTCATTATCAATAGTGCTATGCTCTCCTTCCCTCCAGATATGGTCATCCTACACCATTTCATTCAAAATCCATTTAGAAATTAATTTTCAAAATTATCTTTGTACATACGTGAGTTCATTTAGACACAATCACATATATGCGCGAGGTTATAAGGATGAACCCACGTATACGCAAAGGGTTTCAAAAAAAACATAATTTCTATTGTGAAAATCCAAAAAAATTGCTTGAATTGATAAAGAAGCTAATGACTAGGCTGTGTATGAGGCTTACTTGAAATATTTGGATTGATTCAGTGGGTAAGTGCTTTGTTTCCAAGAAGGGGATTTTGTTCTCCAGACCACTTTCGCAATTTCTTCACAACACAAATGACCAAATGTGAGTCCAAAAGGCATATTTATGCCCAAAATTCAAAAAAAAATCACAAACTTATTTTGTGTCGATTTTTTGAATTTGTTCACGATTGTTTAACCTTTCGGCTTGTAAGTGCTGGGATAGGTTATTCTCAGGACCATTCTTGTGATTTTAAGATTATTCCATTTTTTCTTTGTTTCCATCATCGTTGACCTATTATGGAAGTTATTTTTTTCCGAGCTTGCATATATTTTAGGGAATTCACTTTCCGTTGCACTTATGCATACTGGCCTCCATTCTGAAATATTTCCATAGGGTCGACCCCATCATGCTATGATTATTAAACCAATTTCACTCGCCGACTTATAAATCATGAAATGATGGTAGAGACATCCTTTAAATGGGATGCTCAGTTAGATCATGGCTATCATATGTCACCCATGATGCAATTTGTGTAGGCTCGGGATTCTTATTTAGTCCCGCCATGACTTATTCATTAAAGCTTCATTATTCTTCTTCTTCACTATATTTTTCTATCCATATACCCTATAGGATCCCATTTTTTTTGTTGAGTTGTTTTGATGCATTGCATATTTACCATTTTTATATCTTGTCCTTTAGCTAGCTTCATTTAGACTCATGTTTAAGCCATATTTTGACCATGTCTTTCTGCAAAGTCAACCGTGCAATTACTTACCCTTCACAACTTCACACCTTTGCCCATGGATGGAACATTCCTCTCAGTGTCACTTACCAGTTTTTAGCACCTTGCATTGAGCATAGGATTGTTCCTATCCTAGGAAATAGTGCATCTCTTTATCGACACTCATTCTATCCATTGTACTATAGGAATTATTTTATTCTTTTTCGAGCTTTAAATTATGAAAAAGATAAAAAAATAAAATATCCCAAAAAGAGTGGGAATGGGAGATTACTTCCACATTTTATGGCAGCTAAAGAGTCAGTTGTGTCGCCCTTGAACAAAGCACGAAAAAGCTAAGTCTTTTCTCCATTTAGGATGGGTTTAGTTTTGACTTAGGAGAATCCATAAACTTGTTATCGAGTCAATACGCCCTCGGTTGGTTATCTTTTCCAATCATATGGAGGGTTTGTTTATGCCTCCTGCATGAAAAACCTCTACAAAGTTATCATATGTTTCCATAGTCAAAATCAGTGGTTTTTTTGTTCAAGGGAAGTAAACCTAAGTCAGCCTTTCTGTGGTGTCTCTTGACTCACTTTTTAGTCGGCAATCCTGGTCTGTCAGAGTCTTGTTCTATCACATCATCTATTTGGCCCTTTTCTTGTGCTGGTTTGACAAGGTCTCCATTGACTTCCTGGTGGAAATTTTGTCTCTTATCGACTTCAAAAAATTGCCCTCACAGTAAACCTAGAGTTGCACCCTGGCCCTATTTACATCATTGATAGGTGACCTTGTGCCCAGCATTTGACGAACACCATGGGTCTTTGATTGAGTGGTTTCCCTTGTGTTCAAATTAAGATCAGATTATCACACCTGGGATTCGTGTAGTGCCCTGGTTTCCATTTGACCCTATTGGTGGATTTATTGCCTCTTTTTCATTTTTCATTATTGGTTGGTTCCAAGGGTTTCTGCTCTGTGCTAGCTACATTTTGTGCATGTCAGAAATGTACTTCAGGTTGGTTACTTCACTCTTCTTCATATGATTCATTCCAAATTTTGGTTTGCGGATTACACTCGTGCTAGATTGATATGGGATGCCTTAATTCCTTCCTACCAGCAGATCTTTTCCCATCGACTTTGACTCATTTCTCTGGGAATAAGTTCTAGATTCCTCTTATCAGTACCTTAGGGTTTGTAGTCATCAGTGGCAAATTCCTTCACTATCGATAGTGAGAATACATCAGTGTCTCCTGATTGGTATATTCTCTCAAGTGTTACACTTAAACTCATTTATTCACACTTGTTTGATTGTACTAGAGCACCTTGAATCTCATCATCATTATCAGTGAGTAGTCTTGCATTTTTTAATGGTATACATCAATGATCGATAATCGAACGATTTCTCACATGGTCGACCTCAGCCCATTTATTCCCATTATGTAGAATTGTGCCATAGTGATTGGTGAAGACCTTGGGTATGCATCAAAATTATTTGGTTCAATTTCACAGCTCCTTCATTTTTCTGCCAGTGATACCATCCACCCTTATATGTTGCAGTTCATCACAGAAGCATATTATATGTTGGCACCAGAGTTGTGTGCAGTATCATTTTTTCCACCACTTATGATTTGTTACTTGGAGATTCAGTTGTGAATTAAGTGATCAAATATCTTTGCATCATCATTGATCAGTCTTCTATATGTGATACTTGGACATGATTTTGATATGTACTCTGGATAGTGATCATATGATTCACTATGTGCTTTACAGTTAAGTTATACTTGTATACATATTGTATCCGCTCCATACTTGATATGCGAACATTATTTTCATTCACTTAGCATGGGTATGATCACCTCAGACATGATATTTCTTTCTAATTTATTTTAATCCTTTTGGTGGGCTGAAATCTAGTGAAGTCCTCTCTAGTCCTCACAAGATTTTTTCTTATGCACATAATACATTTCGGCTATCATGTACCCCTTATGACCTCATATATTAGGGGGAATCTATTATAGCATCATTTATCACCTCTATGTACTTTATGACTTATGTATTTTCTTTGGCAACCCTTCCATTCAAACTTGGTCAAAATTATTAAAAAATAGTATTTTGGATTCCATATGTGGCTCTACCTAGAATTTTCAATGTGCAGATGCGGGTCCACTCATATCTGACCTGCATATAAATTTTAAAATATTAAAAAATAATAAACTACCTATTAATTGGTTGGGGTTGATGGCTTTTAGCTGTAGCCTACTTACAAGAGCCTATGGCTAAACTGTTTCCCAACTAAAAAACTCATTTGAGGAAGTATAAATACACCTCAAGGGAAAGGCCTAAGGGAGGAGAGAGAATGTTATTGATATTATAGCCTGTTATAGCCCTGATCAAGTCTGATATTTCCCTATGCCTCCTGCACTTCCTAGGTTCAGGAAACCCTTGTTTCCTTTTGATGTTCACCCTGTAATGTTCCCATTTTAGCACATAGCTAAATGGAATATTAAAATTTTGTGTTTATCACCTAGTAGCTTAATAAATGGGTAAGGGAACCCATTATTATTGAATACATGAATATAATCCCTCATAATGTGAAAGGGGTCATCAAAGTAGCTTCATTTTGCATCCTCAAGTGTGAAAAGGGGAAAATGCATGAGGACAAGGCCAGGTTTGACCAAGTCAACAACGCTGCCATAGGAGGAGTGGATCACTTTAGAAGACAACGCAGTGTGAATGAGGGAGAGGATATTTGGTGGAGGAAGCATAATGAATGGGACCCATGGAGAAAGAGCTTTCACTTGTTTAAAAGGAAGGCAAGGCAGCCATTGTTACTCATGAATTAGATTATTGATTTCATTTTCTATATAGACATTGTGCATTCTTTTCTTGTTTAGCAAAGTTTTCGGTGGAATTCCTGTTTAGTATTTTTTCACCTTATTGAGAGGCATATTGAGGGATTTTTCTTCATTCTCCACATCTCTTGGCTCAAGACCAAAGCCACCTCCTTCATTCATAGTGTTATTCCTGAAGCAGGGTAACTTTCTATTGCAGGGTGTTGAAGTGGAGACTCCACAACACCATTTCCTTGTCTCATCTTTCAGAGGATGGAGCTTCTATTCCTCTAGGAGTTTAGTGGGGGAGATTCCTGAGCATATTGTAGATCATTGGCATCAGGCCAAGCACTTCCCTTCACCAACAGTGCAGTCCCTTCTCTAGACTGCGTTATTTACAAGTGCAATTGCAGTGGGGACTTGCTCCACTATTTTGGAGGGTGAGATCTTCAGGGAGAGGATGAGCATTTCACTTGAGAGATCCTTTCGATGAGATTCAGCCATCATTTGCAGCATCATCAGCTATCTACATCCATTTCCAGTTTCTTAGTTGTAGCTGCTACCCAGCAACTCTGGCATTTCTGCATAATTTCCATTTTGTACTTATTTCAGCCAATCCTTTTAAGGATTGTGTATTGTTGTTTCCAGGGGTTTAGATCTTTCTCCCCTTATTTTATTTGAGTTTTATATTTTCATATTTTTGTATTGACACTATTTTGTAGCAATTCTCCTTTATAGACTCCGCAGTCATAGCCATGGATTTTCATATATGTAGTAGTATTTCTCCATTTATCATGTATATGTTTCATTAAGGCTGCATTTCCTAGCTTGAGAGGACATTTCCTCAAGATATTCTATACATTTTTGCTGCTATAATCCAATTTAATGATTATGTGGATCTTCTCGCATTCTTGTATTAATGCATTCACTGCTATTTTCCAACTCATGTTTATGTATTTTTGATCTCCACATTGGTAATATCTTGAGATATTCCTAATAGTGTAGTTGTTCCAAATTTGGAATATTACAGTGGTATCAAAGCATGATCTCTAGCTCAGCTTGTGAGTCTCAGCCAAAGAAGATCAAGATGATGAAGAAGATGATTTTACTCTCATCTATTTTCAGATCCAAAGGAGACCTCTCCAAGGAGGTCAAGAAGATTGAAGAAGGAGAAGAGGAAGGACCGTGCACTTCCTACTCCCCCAAAGAAGAAAACCAGAAGCTTGAAGAACAATTGGAATTCGAAATTCCAAGTGAGTACCTTGTTGAATACTGAGCTAAACCTAGAGCCTTCCAAGAGACTCTGGCTTTACCACAATTTATTCAGTAGAAAGAAGAAAAAAGACCCCATAGCTATGGGATGATGAGAGGCAATAGATTTCTATTGTACACATTTGATGGATCACTCACTTGTGCAGCAGAGGTTTGGGTGAAGAAGCTAGAGGATTTCTTCCTACTACATCCTGTAGTAGATAGAGTGGCTATAGAAGTTGAAGCACTGCACCTTGAAGGTGAAGTAAAGATTTGGTGGATCATCCATCTAAGCCATGCAAGGGTTTCAACTCTTGCTGAGTTTTCTCAAAGAATGATTAGAAGATTTGGAAAAAGGAGAGAGGAGCCCTCACCACCAACTGATGAGGCATGTACCAGCGTTGTTGAGACCATGGAGGGGTAGCCTTCATCTTCAATAGTTTGGGAGGCCAACACTTATGAGGAGGAAACTCTTGCAGCCCTGCAAGGAGCTTCCACATTTCACCAAGGTATGATTAAAAATCCATCTCTTGTCATTTCAACAAACACTTTGGATGGTTCTATACCATTGCATTCATTTAACCTAGAGCAGTAGAATATCATTGTTCTATACAAAAGTAGTGATGGAGAAAATATGAACTAGTCCTCATGTGAGAACGCAAAGGAAAGCTTCCTTCAGGAAGCCATGAGAGGAGCAGAAAGAAGGAGTAGACATCTGGAGATAAGAAACTCTTTCTCCTCTCTAGATGACACTCTCTCAATGAGCATGCCATAGCTCAAAGAGAGACTTCTACTTGCTGCAGATCTAGGACCTCTTGGGTTTTGGAAGGCCATGCATGAGGAGGATATACCACAGAGAAATTTCAATGGAGGTGTAACCCCACACATCATGGAGTGAAATATTCTTAAAAAATTTGAGGAGGTTCTTCCCTTCTCACAGGAGTAGATAGAAGATGGAGGACATCTTTAGATGGATAACATCTCCCGTGACTATGTTGGACATTCCTTGATCCATGCAAATCATGATGGGAGGTTTTTTCCTACCACCTATTTGGATCCTCATAGGGTCAAATTGATCCTCAAGAAGATTACATTTCAAGGTCCCATGAAATGCGGGAATCTGATTTGGGATAATGGTAGCCCTCATGGGAGGAGTACCAAGATGAAGGGTGGAAGAAGGCAACCATAATTGATTGAGTGGATGTGCATGGGGAGCAAGGAGCGGGTGACGTACTTGTAGATTTATGATACCGGGCAGTAGGAGGCTTGGCTCCGCTGGTTACTCTTGAAGGAGTTAGGCCATCACTTGGCATACACTCTTTCCAAGGGTATGAGGATGGAAAATATGTGGCAGGATGCTGGAATCATTGAGAAGCAAAGAGTATCGGTGCAGAGTGATGATGCAACATTCATATCTTTCACTATGTCTTCATCACATATCTTGCATGATGAGAGCATGAGGAAGTAGAAAAAACATTTGTTGTTGGGGTCATTCTTTGGAGAGCAAGGGTATGTTTGCTCTCATTTCTTTTATGATGTTGCGGGAGTAGGAGATGGCACTATCATGGTGCAAAGGGGATACTCCTTGGCCTTTGATGATCAGGAATTAGTTCCACCTTGGGAGAGATTCCATATTTGCAGCAACATTGTTGGATGGTTTCCCATTTATGTTGAGGAGGCTGAGGGAAACAAAGTTGTTCCATCTAGAGATCATCTATTGCCTCATGCAGAAGAAGGAGGAGCACTTGCTCCAGGTAGAGGTATTCTTGCATCTTTTCAAGGAAGTCCCCTAGATCTCATGTATGGAGATCAAGGCACAACTCATGTTTTACATGTTCCATTGTTGAAGAGGTGTGGAACCTTGGAGAAACAAGGAGGGGATAGGGAGAAGACCCAACATCATGAGATGAGGAGTACACATCCCTATTCATTTCTGGAGGTTGATGCACCTAAGAAGGTGATTGCATTGTGCAGTGGAAGCATGAACAAATTTGTTCATTCATATATTTAGTCATCTCTTGATGATGATGTCTCATTACATGGAGACATTTTTCTAGGGATACCACTGGATCAGCAGATTATGAGAGATGCTTCACATGTTGAGGCACCATTAATTGATTTCAAAGGATTGGAGACCTTGGGAGGAAAATTTACAGCACTGAGAGTCTTGGGTAAACTCAGGGAGGAGAGAGACATTCTCTCAACATCATTTGTACCCACTCTCATTTTAGATTCTACGTTGTGGAATAAGTAGTAGGGGAAGGATAGAAGCCTTCCAACTTTCATCTTTGGCATGGGAGATGTCGAAGAAGGAGATGACCATATGAAAGATGTCCTTCATGAGGAATCATCATTGCCGTCACTATGGAGGATAGATCCATGTTGGAGCTTCGGGTTGTTGGTGGAGTATTCCTGGGATCATCTTGCTTGCATGATATTGGCAGATCAACATATGAGGAGATGCAGGGATCATGTGCAGATGGAGGAGATACATGACTCTTTGTAGGAGTTAGCACAACCACCTCCTTTCTCTTTGAGGATGAGAGGAGACTCATTTTTGAGCCACTCCATTTTCATGAGAAGAACTTATGGTAAGGGTATTGTTTGTTTTCATGATGATTTGTATATTCATCCCTTAACCATATATGTACAAGATTTTTCTCCAAGGAGGAGCATTCTTTTTTCTAGACCCCATGGTCTACTTCAGGCCATGAGAACTGTTGGTAACCACTCCTTAGGAGGACTTGGGGAGGAAATGTATTTTGGAGGATATACTCACCTTGCACCACACATCATTCACTTTCTCCATACATTTGAGGAGAGTAGGATAGCAAGAAAGTGGTTGAGAGGTGATACTTTTTGCCATACTCTTTTGCAGTTGAGTGACAAAATTCACTGGTTACAATTGAGGGACCATTGTCCATCTCCCTTGCTACACATAACAACAAGCATGGTACTCACTATGGTTCATTATGTTGTTGTTGTCTCTATATTTTTTGGGAGCATGATTGGGGGAATGGAACATTGGTTGGATGTGTCCCTTGAGGGAGAGATCTCCCACATTATTTGCATTGCATGTTCTAATGGGAGCATGAGAGAATATGTGGCCACTATAGCAAAACATTTGTTTCCATCTGAGGTGAGCCATATGATTGATTGGATGCCATATGATGGTGACTTCCAACTCATCACATATGAGATGATTTGGGACAGCATGTTTCATAACGTTGGAGAAAAGATCCTGGGAGGACTAGTCTTCATCTTGCCACTTGAGGGAAACATTATTGCAGCCCAAGATCAGCATATACTCTATACTTATCCTAATTGGAGAGGAGGAAAATGTGGGGTAGGCTATTTTTTCTACCAAGATTAGATTTTCAGCCCACCTATATTGCAGGAGCCAAAGGTGGAAGATGATTGTCAGGAGTTTCCATGTTGGGAGGTAGCTCACTTTGTATGGATGATTGCTTGGGGAATGGAGGATACACTCGAGGAAGGTGTTCCTCAACACATTTTAGACTCCATGCCTTGAGTAGATATTTTCTAGTTCTATCCTTGCAGTTTCTTGAGGACAAGAAACATTTGGGATGGGAGGACTGTAATATTCCCATTTTAGCACATAGCTAAATGCAATATTAAAATTTTGTGTTTATCACCTAGAAGATTAATAAATGGGTAAGGGAAGCCATTATTATTGAAGACATGAATAAAATCCCTCATAATGTGAAAGGGATCATCAGAGTAGCTTCATTTTGCACCCTCAAGTGTGAAAAAGGGAAAATGCATGAAGACAAGGTCAGGTTTGACCAAGTCAACAATGCTGCCATAGGAGGAGTGGATCACTTTAGAAGATAACGCAGTGTAAATGAGGAAGAGGATATCTGGTGGAGGAAACCCTAATGAATGGGACCCATGGAGAAAGAGCTTTCACTTGTTTAAAAGGAGGGCAAGGAAGCCATTGTTACTCATGAATTAGATTATCGATTTCATTGGCTATTCCTTAGGAAGCCTGTTTAGGAATTTTGCACCTTCTTGAGAGGCCTCTTGAGGGATTTTTATTCATTCTCCACATCTCTTGGCTCAAGGCCAAAGCCACCTCCTTTAGTCACAACGTTATTCCTGAAGAAGGGACTCTACAACAACATTTCCTTGGCTCATCTTTTAGAGGAGGGAGCTTCTATTCCTCTGGGAGGCTAGTGAGGGAGATTCCTGAGAATATTACAGATCGTTGGCATCAGGCCAAGCACTTCCCTTCACTAATAGTGCAGTCCCTTCTCTATACTGTGTTATTTCTGAGTGAAATTGCAGTGGGGACTTGCTCCACTATTTTGGAGGGTGAGATCTTAAGGGAGTGGATCAGCCATTCACTTGATAGATCCTTTGGATGAGATTCAACCATAATTTGCAGCATCATCAACTATCTACATCCATTTCCAGTTTCTGAGTTGCAGCTTCTACCCAAAAACTCTGGCATTTCTGCAGAATATCCATTTTGTACTTATTTCAGGCAATCCTTTTAAGGATTGTGTAATGGTGTTTCCAGGGGTTGAGATCTTGCTCCTCCTCTTGTATTTGAGTTGCATATTGTCATGTTTGTGTATTGACACTATTTTTCAGTAGTCCTCCTTTATAGACTGTGCAGTCATAGCCAGGGATTTTCATATATGCAGCAATATTTCTCCATTTATCATGTATATGTTTCATTAAGGCTGCATTGCCTAGCTTGAGAGAAAATTTCCTCACGATATTGTATACATTGTTGCTGCTATAATCCAATGTAATGGTTATGTGGATCTTCCAACATTCTTGTATTAATGAATTCACTGCTATTTTCCAGCTCATGTTTCTGTATTGCTGATCTCCACATTGGTAATATCTTGAGATATTCCCAATAGTGTAGCTGTTCCAAATTTGGAATATTACATACCCCCTCTTTATGTGACATCCTTTCTACGGCTTTTATGGAATAATATTTGTGAGGCTAGCGATGGATGGATCCAGAGGACGATTTCGCTTGGAGGTGTGGCAGATCTCAGGTGATTTCTCCACTTTCTCTTTACATATTATTAATAAAAGAATCTTTGTCCCATTCCTGATGTCCTTGTGTTATATGTGTCTTATACATGTTGAATGATCTTGTAATGGTTTATTTCATGTTATTTTTATGAGATTATATGTTCTAACATGCTGACATCTAGGATATATATGCTATGAAACTAGTTTGTGTTATTTTATTTATTTATTTGTAGGCATTGAAACACGAGGAGTAGCAGAGGGTTTCACCCTGCGGGATCAACCTCAGACATAGGATACATGGGTAAGGTCACCTATCCTCAGTTTTCTAGTTCAAGCATTAGGACTCATAATTTGAGTGATTCTTGAGATGATATGTCTTCCGTTCTGTTAGGTCCCTCAACCCAGACCTTAGGGTATTTTTTCCCATAACAACACCCATCAATAACAATTTCTTTTCTACCCTAAATATTGTAGAGAGTTCCAATTTGAAATCCCTCCATTAATACTAGTGCTCCTTGAACTATCTTGTAGTCATATTTCTCAAACACTATTTTTACACCTTCATCATCCATATTTCTTATAGAAATCTGATTTCCAGCCAATGTAAGAATATGCAGAACATGAGGAAGTGTTCTAATCATTCCACCTTACATCTTTAGCTTGAATTTTCCACATCCGACTATTCTAGCATTCCTATCATCTCCTAAGAAGACATCACCACCATCATACTTCTCATAATCGCAAAACCACTCCCTATGGGGAGTGAAGTGAAAGGATCAAACTGAGTCAATCAACGATGCCTCATGACCTACATGTATATTTGAAGAATAATCCAAATACACATCTCCACCTTCATCTGAGGTGGTTTTTTCCTCAACAGAAGAAGCATCATCAAATTCCTTTCCTTTCTTGGGAGCTTTAGATCTGTAGTCCTTTTTGTAGTGCACTTCCTTTTTGCATTTCCAACACACCTTTAAATTCTTTCCTGGATATTTAGATCTCCCCTCTAGATTTATATCTCCCACTCGAAAAATTATTTTTATTTCTATTATGGGACCTTCCTCGTACATATAAGGAATCTCCATTTTGGCCCTCCATATTTCTCCATCTCATTTCCAACGACATCAAGGACGAGACAATTTCATCAAAATTCAAGGTAGTTTTTAATATTCCAAATTTTCCATCAGTTTATTGGAATATTAGAGTTCCTACTTTTCTTAATTAGTTAAGTAAATAAAAGGGTAGAGGGACCCATAAACCCAATAGATGAATAAAATCCACTTCTGTTGTGTGAATTTGGGTTAGTTAGGTAGTGGATCGGCATTATGGAGTATTCCAACAACTTATAGATGAAGGAAGAATGGAGATCATAGAGAAGTAATGTGGAAGATGATGGATATAGTGGAAGAATAAAAGTAAGATCATGGAGAAATAATGATGAAGTGATGGAGGAAGTGGTTCATTAAATGCACATATGACGGAGGGAGTGGAGAGTAAATGAAGAGATCATGGAGATCATGGAGGACAACGCAGTCTTCATGGAGGCTAGTGGCCACATGTGTAGTATAGTAATGAGGTGGTCCAAGGCTAGGGAAGGCTCACAAGAATAAAACGAAGGTGAGGGAAGCCATAGAAGTCATTCTGGATTTTGATATTGTATTGTTGTTTCAACATTTCTTTGCACGCTTCAGTTGTTTAGCTAAGTCTATTGTGTTGTTTAGAACACGGGTGTCTCTGAGGGGAGATCCCACCCTTATCCACGGGGGACTTCGAGTGCCTACTCTGGAAAGGTTTCTTTGAGTATCCATTCATCATCCAACAATTTTTCCACATTCATCCCCTCTCTTTAGCACTTATAAATTCAGGAATTACGCATTCCTGCCTTAGGGTTTGAGAGGAGGAAGGTAGTTTCCAATATTTTGGCTAGGAAGCCTATGGAGGGATCAACCCTTCACCTTGTTCATCCACTTTAGTCATATGAGATCAGCATTACTACATCTGGCATCAGTCCATCATTATACACATCCATACAACAACAGCTCCTACAGGATTTATGCATTCCAGCGATGTAGGGTCAGAGGAGGAAGGAAGTTCCAAGTATTTCAGCTTGGAATCTTGTGAGTGATTATCCCCTCACTTTGGTGGGGTGATTTCCATCATTTGTGAGCAGTATTGCCTCATATAGCAACAGGCTACAACTTCAGCCCTCTTGACAACGCGGTCACTTCTAGCATTTGTGCAGTTCAGCAGCTGCAACTTGAGAGGATGAAGGAGGAGCTAGATCTCAAGCTTCTAGCTTTGGAATCGGGGGAAGGGGCTAGCCCTTAAGGAATTGAGTGGATTGAACTTTATTGCAGCTATTTTATCTTTAGTTCATGCCATATATATGCATACCCAATAGTTATGTATTGCAAGCCCTAGGAGGGTGATTTTACGAGGTGAGCCAATCCATAAATCCTTTCTGGGTTATTCTGGGTTTTCATCATAGTGTCCCCATTTCAAATCTCAAAATTTTCTGAGCTCTGGAAGAGCCTTATCTATGCATCCCTTTTTAGCCAACAGTTATATTTCCAGCATTTCCAGCAGGGACACCACACTATGGCCTCTAACAAAGCAGTAGTTACACAGTGTTCTCAATGAGAGGACTTAAGGGTCAGTCTAGCCATCTCTGTCGGCTTGAGTTTTGCTATTTTTGAACATTATTCTACTTGTATTTCACTCCTGATTAATAAAATGACTTATCTGTTCTATCTATTTTTATGTTGTATTTGGTTTATTTCCATATTTTTGTAGTTTCCAGATATTTTGTTATGGTTTACTGTATTTTCCTATTTTGCGATATTACATAGCTCTATTGCTACCTATTGCAATAACCAGACTATCCCAAGAATATGGTATAGAACACAACAAACTGATGCACTTATCTTCATTTGATATTTTATTATCAATATATGAGAACTGACTAACCACAGTATTGAAGGCATTCAGATGCTCTGTCACCAAGTCTTCATCCTTCATCCTCAATTTATACATCTTTTTCTGCAGGAACAATTTATTCACCAGAGACTTAGATTAGTAAAAACTCCCTAACTTGACCCACAAAGTCTTCGTTGTAGCTTCCCTAGATATAGTCAACGATACCAAATCTAAGATACACAACTTATTTTTCTCTTTGACTTTCGATCCAACTTCGCCCAGTCTTCATCTAACATTATCATTGCTTTAGTACCCTGATCTACCATGATCCATTGATCTTTATCCATCAACAGATCCTTCATCTTGAACTTCCACAACTAAAATATTTTACCATTAAATTTCTCGATATCTATCTTTCCTATTATGAAACCAACTCCAAAAATAGAAGAAAAGAGAGATAAACGCCTTATAAATTATCCATTTCTAGGGGGAAACCTCCTTTACATTATATAAATGAATTATTCTTGGATGATACATGTTAGCACCCAATCTGAACCTCAGGATGAAAAAGGAAAAATCAAGGTAACAACTAAACCACGCTCAGCCTTGTAGCTAGCCCTACAAGGACAGGAGAGGGCTCTCTCCGTAGAATAGATATTCAATAAAATAGTAATGAACTGATTTTAGGCTAGGTATATAAATGGGAAAAAGAGTTTTGATGAATTACTGAAATTTCAGGGATGTATGGGACAAGAGGACAGTATGAACTGAGGAATTAAATCGGGATACAGAATATTTCATAGGGAAAGATAGGCAGGAGGTTTAGCAATCAAGTCTAAATAAGATGAAATGGAAAGACTGTTGAGAAGTTGAAAAGGGCATAATAAATGAATTTTTTTCAAACAGAAGAAAATACACACAGTATGAATGATTCCCCAAGGCAGAGCATATAAAATGGATTCTACCTTTCTAACTTGAAAACATTCAACTGGAGATGTTAATGAATGAATGGTGTAACATAACAATGTACATATGAAACATAAAGGGGAAACATATGCTAAAACTCATACCACATGGATCCCATAAATCAGAGCTGCATCACTTTATTTAATTCCCTGCCAAACTGTACAACGGAGGCCAGAGCTCACTGCCACACTATTCCCCTACTTCTGAGTTTTTAGACCTCAGACTTTCCAGCCTTTACAAAATATTAGCATTTACAATAAATAGCCAGATTTTGCAGGAATACAAATTGATGAGAAGAGGAGAAATCGCAACTAAAGATGGAAAGCCAAAAGACAACGGTCTCTCGGCGAAGGGAGAGTTGCGTTACATAATTGCATTTGAAATTCTCTGATACCAAATGAAAAGGAAAAACCTGTAGCGTGAATCATCTCTGCAATGTAACCGAAAATGTGACTGTTATTACCTAGGTTCTCAGCCTCTGACTGTTCGCTTTCCATTATTTCTTTAAATAAAACTACCTTTTCTTATAGAACGCTGATAAAATGAACTTATGCCTTTCGTGAAGGGAACTGTAATTTAAATGGGAAGAGGGAAAGTAAATGGAGGCGGGACCCACCTAAATCGCAATCGGAAATCGGGTGGAGGAGGGATATATAATATATAGTGGATAGATGAAATCGCAATCGGGATAAGAGGAGAGCGGAGAGATATATATAATGCAGTAATCGAAATCACAATCAGAGCGGAGGGCACGGCGGAGTGACGTATTACAGATATGCGATGCGATGGGAGCAAGGCCTTTGTAATATACGAGTATGACCAAAGTTTCAGATTAACAAAGGACTGGGCCTTTTATATGTGAATTGGGTGGATGTATTATGGTGGTCCTGAGGGATTAATCGCAATCGCAAATCGGGAGGTGGGACGAAGTGGGATGGTGTATATAATATTTCTGATGCGATGAGGGGAAAACCCTTTATATTATATTTTAAACCAAAATTTCGCATTAACGAAGGAGATAAGCTCTCTATATGAATTGGCGGAGGTATTGATGGTGGGACCCAAGGGCCAATCGCAATCGGAGATCGGGAGGGAGCGAAATGTGACATATATGGGAATGTCGATTACGATGGTGCGATTGAATGTGCGCCGTCCGATCGGCAGGGAAGATCGATGGTGCTGGACCAATCGGGGGTTCGTTAATCGGAGGTCGCAATCGGAGGGGAAGGTGATCGAGTGATCGCAATCGGAGTTTCATGTGATGTGCCGATCGGAGCGTTCAATAAACATGTTGCGATTTGCGATGGATTGCGATTGCGATTTGAAATATTAAACTTTTATAATAAAGTTTTACTATAAAGTTTCCAACGCATGGTGGGGAAGTGGTTTATGTGGCGGGGGGGTTTATATATATGACATAACTTTGTTGTAAGGTCTATGGGGTGTGGACAAGGGGGAATGGTTATAATTAAATCACATATGTATTCGAAAGTCTTATAATGCGATTTTATAATCGGAAAGGGGGTAAAAGGGGTTTTTAAGGGGAATATTATAAAGTTAAAAAAGGGGAAAAATGGGAAATAGGGAGTATATGAGGATATAAGGGCTTTTACTTCACTTAAGCATTAAATTCAATCCAGAAGTCAGTTTTGAGAGTGTAGTATACCGTTGGAAATCTCTTTCTGGGCTCTTTCCGATGAATCTACTTTGAAGATGATCTGGTGCTGAAAACGCTGTGGAAAACTTCTTTGAAGGCAGGGACATCACTTTGTGGAGATGACAGCTTCTGCATTGTGACTGAAAGGAAAAGTATCATGTCTTCAGCTCAAAACATAGTTTTGAGGTGAAGCTTGCATCAAATCAAACAAATGATATCTTTGATCTTCCTGGTGCTATGACTTTGTTTTTATTGACTTCCTCATGACTTCGTTGATATTTATTTGACACTTGACTCATTAATTTGACCATGGCGAGACCTCAGAGACTAATGAGACCCATCCTATGACCTACTAATATGATTTTGAGAATGAAAGTGACTATTGACTGAAAACCATAGGGAGGAAAATCAGCAAGTACATCATGAGGGAAAACTGATGAAACATTACTGCCATAAATGAATCCATGACCTAGCGGAATGCTGAAATTTATTGGTATGAGACACCTAATATGCAAATGCAAAAAGAGCAGTTTTGATCACTGATGGCAGTATGACTAGACTGACACTAACATTGGCTCCAATGGGGATGGTAGCTCCTTGGAGGTGCCAAGAACATCGTAGACCAAGTAGCCTTATCCATTGGGCATGGAGTAAAGAATACTGAAAAATCCGACACAATGCAGACTGACACTGACTCAATACTAAGACTGAAAAGTGAAATAAAACCAAACCATACACCAATCACCCAAGTCTTATAGCCTTCACCTTAGGCCCGAAACTTTAATGACTGTGTATTATGAACTCTGATAAACATAACATGGTATATACAATGATGATGACATATATCCTGATCCTTTGTTTTCAACAATGGTAGTGCTTCAAAAGCCTACCATTTACTGCTCCTCCAGGACAATTTTGGCCATCCATTTCTGAAAGCAAGAAGGCATTCTGTCCTCTGTAAGCTAAGATCCTATATGGTCCTTTCCACAGATTGTCGAACTTACCATGCTTCCCTTTGTCTTCATTTCTGGCATCCCATTTCAACACTATATCATCCAGCTGAAACTTTTCTACCGTTGTCTTCCTGTCATAGATATTTTTAATTTTCTCCTGCAACTGAATAGCATTCTGTGACACTTCCTCTCTTGTTTGCTGAAGGTGGATCATTTGATTGATCCTTCGATGATTTTCATTGTCCTCGCTGCCAATTTCTTGCAATAATTTCATAACTGGGACTGTAAGGGATGTAGGAAAGACAGCTTCAGTACCAGAAACTAGCTCAAATGGTGACATACCTATTGATATTTTACTGCTAACTCTGTCTGCCCATAGTGCGTTGATGAGCTTTCGGTGCCAATTTCTTTTGTTTGCCTCCAACATTTTCTTAATTATATTCACCAATGATTTGTTAGATGACTCAGCGAGGCCGTTTCGTTGTGGATAATAGGCCATTGAATGGCCCAGCGCGATGTTGTATTTGTCACAAAATTCGATCATTTTCTTGGACATGAACGCTGCTGCATTGTCTGTTACGATTTTGCAGGGGCAGCCAAAACGAGATAGAATATTTGATTCTAGGAATTGAATGATTACCATGTATGTTGATTGCCTGGCTAGGATGGCCTCGATCCATTTAGTAAAGTAATATGTCCCTGTCAATATCCATCGGTGTTGTGCTGAGGACGCGGGATGAATCTCTCTTATAAAATCGAGCCCCCACTGTTGAAAGGGTGCGTTCACCGAAACTGGTCTCAAAGGGAGTGGAAGAAATTTCTTCTTCCCTTGGAAGATTTGGAATTCATGACATTTCGTTACGGCCTTATATAAATCCGAAAATAATGTAGGCCAATAATATCCTGCTCTCAATATCTTGTTAGCTGTAGTTTTCCAAAACAAGTGACCGCCGCAGACACCTCTATGAAAATCGTGCATTACTTTTTGCGCTTCTTCTTCAACCAAACAATTGAGCAGAATGCCACCCGGATCTTTCCAATATAGAGCGTTGTCTAAAATGTAGTATTTTGCAGATTTCAGCTTCAGAGATCTACCTTTGCTCTTAGACATGCCCGTAGGAGGTGACAAATGCTGAAGGACATAGACGATATCTGAATACCATGGGGACTGTAGAAAAATATTTGCAATTGGAACTAGTAAACCTTTGTCTTCCTCTTCTGCCACTACTGTTATAAGGTTTATATCTAAGGCGTGCAGATTTGATTGGGCCATCAATTTCGCCAAGCCTTGGCCTTTGCTAAACTTCGTGGGCTTGATCTCTAGATCATACTCCAACATGGATGCTATCCACTTACCTCTTCGACCTTCTGGATCAGTTTGCATCAACACCTCCTTCACTGCTGCGTTTGGAACATATGCTATAGTATGTGAATGCAGAATATAGACTCTGAAATCCTTCAATGCTTTGATAAGGGCCAATGCCTATTTTTCAATGATATTATACCTCAAAGCAGCGTCTCTAATAGTTCTACTGAAAATGGAAATTGGATTTTCGATCTCGTCTCTCTTTTGCATTAAAACAGCCGCTAAAGTATGCTCAAATGCAAATGAAAATATGATAAAGTCTTGAGTGTAGTCAGGACTGATCAAAACTGGGGCATTGGACAAAGAAAACTTTACCAGATTGAATGATTTGATAGCCTCCTCACTCCATTTAACAGTGCTGTCTTTCTTTAACATATTAGTCATTTCCCTCAAATGCTCAGCCAGATTGGGTATAAATCGACGTAAGAAGTTCATCTTACCATTGAATGCTTGGATCTCCTTCTTGTTTCGTGGCATTTCTATGAGCTGGATTGCCTCCAATATAGCTGGATCGATGCGAATACCATCTTTGGAGATGATATGTCCCAGTAGCTTGCCTTCATCCATGGCGATGAGGCACTTCTTGGGATTGAGAGAAATTCCGAACTTTCTGCATCGCTGAAAAACAACTCTCAAATGGTACAAATTCTCATCATCTAATCCTGAAAACACTGTCAAATCATCCAAATAGACAACCAGAAAAAGCATCTTTTTCATTTGCAAAGGCGATGTCCATTGCACGTTGGAAAGTAGCTCCTGCATTCTTCAGTCCGAAAGGCATTTTGGCATACTGGAAGGTTCCCCAGGGCATTGTGAAGGCATTTTTATCTTGGTCCTTCTCATGCACCAAGATTTGGTTGTAGCCTGAGTAGCCATCAAGTAATGACATCCTGGATGCTCCAACTACTCTCTGCAAAATATGATCCATTTTCGGAAGTGGATAATTATCCTTTAAGGAAGCCTTATTCAAGTTCCGAAAATCTATGCACAACCTTATTTCTCCAGTCTTCTTACGTACCGAGAACAAATTTGAAATCCAGTCAGAAAATCTAATGGGGACTATGATACCAGCTTTGTATAATCTGTTTACCTCTTTTTCAATGGATGGCAGCAGCTTCGGATTGATTCTTCTCAGCTTCTGTCTGAATGGCTTTTGATCTGGCTTGATAGGAATAGTATGCTAGATTATGTTCCTATCATACACTTTCAAATCTGAATAATCCCATGCAAATACATCAGAAAATTCGGAAAGAAACTTCACATACTTCTCCTTCGCTTCAGGGGACAATGTCTTTGACAATTTCATGAGCTTGGGCTGATCAGGTGTTCCAAGATTCATATCTTCAACTCCTTTCTCTTTGGGCACCAAGCTTGGCTTCTTTGCAACATCGTCTTGATCAAACAAATCCTCTAGAGGTATGAGACCTTTAGGAATTACATTATCTTTCAGCTGCAATATGTCCATCTGGTTTGTTTCCATTTCTTGATCATCTACCACATACTCACCTTCTATGAGAGTGTCCTTGAATTTTCCATCACCCTGCAAAAATGCATTTATCTCATTATCATCCCAAAATACTTGCCAATACCTCAAATTTCCCGGAACAGCAGGCCTATGTTTTACATGGATCTCAAATTTGTTACTGGAGTTCATCAAAACCTTCAAGTTACTTGCAGTAGTGGCAAGAGAATCAACAATAAGATTTTGCATCCTGTGTACCGCTGTCAAAGTGTATTCTTGGAATGTCTTCAAAATGTCCAGAACTGCATTTCTGTATGCCCTCAGTCTTGGATGTTTAGCTTGGTATTCTCCTTTCACATGCTTGATTATTAACTCAGAGCCGCCATACACAGAAATCCTTTTTGCCTTCAACTTTTTCAAGATTTTGAGGCCTGCAATCAGAGCTTCATACTCTGCTTCATTGTTAGAGCATTC